>JARGYA010000381.1:0-130463 GCA_029204335.1 Mycena vulgaris | reverse complement strand
TGCCGTAGGCAGACTGGTACTTCTCGTTTGATGGCATTGAGCGGGGCCTGAGTTTGAAATTTACTATTGTTATTTAGATCATTTTCGCGTCTGGCCTCAATTTCGCCTCGTTTTTTCTCGGTGAAAGCTGCATAATACAGAGGAAATTAATCTCTTCCATTGTGTCTCCTCACTTTTTTCATTTCCTCCCCTGGGAGGGTCATATCTTTGAATCAGGATTAGATGAGAAATCAGTTATTGAAGGCGATTGCCGGGATCGCCGAAGATTGCGTCATCGGCGTCAGCCAAAGAAGACTTAAATTTCAAACTCAGGCCCCGCTCAATGCCATCAAACGAGAAGTACCAGTCTGCCTACGGCAATAGTGCTCGCCACATTTATTGCACTCTGTACGGCAGACTGGTAACGAGTCTACTTTTTGATGAGATTCCCACGAAATGTACAGTTAAAAAACTGAAGGATTTGGTCTGGAACTAAAAATTGGTGTTGACTGGGATAGCACAAATATAATTGTGGGAAGATGCCTTTTGGAATAAATTTGCAGAACTTGCCGCAAATCTCGGGCAGCCCTACCGGTGGGATCCATGGACAAGTAGCCATAATCAGCTGACAAGACACCGTGAGTGCACTGCAGGCCGGCGACGGCGTAAGCATAAGTACCAGGAATAAGGTAAGACGAACGAAAGGAGCGGACAGGCTCATACTTTTCAAGCGGAAATATGGGAGAAGTGAGAGATTTGGGAGAAAGTCCAAACAGATGCAAACAACGAACCCGCACGATCGCCGGTGGTGGGTGAGTTGCTGCAGAAGGCAAGAGTGCTGGAAGGGCTATCCAGCGAAATTGACTAGGATAAATCAAACAGGAGACACCTAAATGGCGGCAGGGAAATATGGGAGAAGTGGGAGATTTGGGAGAAAGCCCAAACAGCGCCAAACGATAAAATTACACAATCGCGATTCGCTCCAAGGTGGGTCAGCTGCTGCAGGAGGCAAGAGTTCTGAAAGGACGTCCTGGATGAGAAGTGGGATCCACAAGGAAAGCAGTCAACACCCACCAAAGAAGAGGCCAAGAGGGTCAGTGAGCGTCACTCAGTAAGGATCACGCACGCGTCTCGGCACGGAACCGGCAACTGCGGCTAACTGCGATCGGCTATGCCAGAGTCCGCAAGTAGCACTATGCCCGTAGTTTTATTTCTTTTGTACTCTTTTCTGGTCATGTATCCGGACCCGAAGGTCTTGTAGTTTAGTATAAATTATTCGTTCTCTTAACGAAATCCTCGGCTTTCGTTGGGGGCCATTTGGTTCAATCCCCATCCAATTTATTCCCTTTCGATGGCCTCTCTCCTACCTCTGCATTTCTCTGCTCCAACCACCTCAAGTGACCCGCTGCGCAGAGAGCGGTTGCAACATAGCCGGTCAAAAAATAAATAAATTCCCCATTGGAGTCCCATATTCCCACTGTGCCCGAAGATTCCGCCCGCAGTGTTGCTGCGAACTGTAAAAATTTGGCCTTAATCAGGCACGCGACACTGCCATGTCAATTTTATTTGCGTTCAAATAACGCAGCTAGAAAGCTGCTGATGGTCGTAAAGCCTACCATGCGAATGGCACGCATGCGGCTTTCAAAGCCGCACGCGGCACTATATTTTTTTTTGCTCCGGAGCATCACTAGGAGTGTCGGATGGCGCCCTCTGGCCGCCGGGGCGAAAAAAAAAAAAGCCGCCTGCGGTGAGTTTGCGCACCCAAAAGCCGCATGCGGCTTTTGCGCAAGCTCTCTATTACCACTAATATCAGGCGGTCTTCTGTGGTTACACCGGGAACGGAGCTTCTCGCGGGTACTGCCAGTGGAAGGTGGTGAGCGCAAGAGGTTAATGATCAACATTGACAAATAGCGCGCCTGGCATCATCCCAATCCATATCCGTCGTCGAAGACTCGAAATCATCGCCCCAGTCAGGTCGTGCTGACTGCCTCGAGTGCTTCGGTCCGAAGGATGCAAAAATGGTGCTTTCCCCTTCACCATCATGGACTCACCCTCTTCGTTGGTGACCTCGATCAACAGCGAGTGGTCGAACACTGCGAGCTCAGGTTTATCGCGGTCTTCGTTGAGGCAGTTGGCGAGGAACCGGGTCACTCTCCTCAGGTCGTCGCTGCGAGCGTCATTCGCGCCTTTCTGGATCTACTTCTGGCTGAGGATCGGGAACCTTGGTCCTTAATCAACTTGACACGTACCAAAGTGAAGTAGTCTGATGTCTCCGTGGGCTCCATCTTGCCTATCTTGCGCGTGAGGTTGGGAATGAGGCGCTCAATCTGGACATAAGCCTCATAATTTCTTTCGGCGCTATGTGACGACATGTCAACTCTGATGGAGAAAGCGAACACTGAAAGTGACTTGACTGCGCTTCTGGTCCAAATATTGGAGCTCTTCCTCGGTGACGTCCTCTGCGTACTCGTCGATGCCGTGGTCTTCATCGAATGGTTCATGTTCGTATGCCTGCGCCTCAGCCATGATGTGGGGGATCTCCCCGAATAATGCGGCGAGCTTGCGGATCCCCCTGCCCAGGCCTTGCACAGATGTACTGGGTCTGGTATCGTGTCGTGTCAGTGGGGAGTGAGTCTTTCCACTTCAGGTACTCACTCATCGCGTTTCCTCTTCTTCTGCCGCTCAAGGTTCGCGCGCAAGATGTTGTAGGCGGCTTGGTAATCAAAGTCCGGATCGTCCTCGCTTGGACGGACCGAGCTCGATGAGCGACGCTCGGGGGAACGAGTGGGCGTGCACCGGCGGCGAGGGGAGCGCGACGAACGGTTATTCTGTGTTGTGGTGCGAGGGCGACGGCTGCGATGCTGCGGGCTTGACTCACGCCGACTGGGACTAGATGGCCGAGAGGAGGACCGCGCACGCCGGTCGCGAGGCGGCGGGCTGGAGTTGCGGCGACTGCGGGACGGGCTGGGTGTAGCTGTTTTGCGGCGATGAGAGGTCATGATGCGGCAGGTGTATGGGCGAGCGGGGGGGTTGATGGGGGAGGAAACAAGAGGTCAGTCATCCCGCTCCCTTTTTATAATCCGGCTAAACAGTAAACAATCAACAAAAACAGCGCGTCGCCCGCCCACATGTAATCGTAGATTTAAAATTTCATTGATCCTGGTATCTAAGATCAGCTTGGCTATCGCCCGCCGGATAACAGCTCCTTGTCGTCGCCGCCCTTAGCGGATTTCGTCGCCGCCAACGAATCCGGCATGGCCAGAGTGGTGCGGGATTCGAAACTCGTAGACTCCTGGAAATTCGCACTCCTCGAAGCCCTCCTGCTTTTCCTTTTAATGGTCGCCGGCCTATTTTGCGGAGCGCCGGACTGCAGAACATCCGTAGGGTCTGATGCCGCCCTGACTAGACACCAGAGGGAGTGCTCGGTCTACCTCAATTTTCTGCAGACAGCTATTGCGCTGCGTTCCGCGCCTGCCATCAGGGGACCGCAGCTAAAAAGCGCAGCTGCCCGGATGCAATCAGCACCACCCAGAAACACAATTGGTCGGTTGTTCATTTATTGACATGTACGGCGCTAATTGGTAGCTTCATAGGGTGAAAGTCTCCACCGCCTTGTGAAGCGTATGTACGCATTAACCAACAAACGCGATCACACGGCGCAAATTGCGAAACGGTACATGCGCCTTGCGCGTGCACGAGTGACCGCTCACCTTGCAGACGATGAATTACGACAAAAGCTGCGGCTTGCAACCCGCCAACCTCAACCGAAAGCGGGTCCCGTCGCAAGCGAATCGAGAGCCATGCAACGTTCACATGTCCCTGCTTACGATGACCCACTCGGCGCTGGCGATCTCGATGAACATCATTGCATTAGTAATATCCGAAGAACACCTCTCGACATCTATTTTAGCGTGAAGAAATGGGATCCAGCAATGGTGGTGAGTGATATACTATGCGCTTTAAAACTTGTTCAAATCTTAGTAGGATTTTATTCCCAAGCTCCAAGACCACCTGCTCGGCCGCCTCCTCAACCGTAAATTTGCTGGCGACACGCACAAGGAATTTACACCCGAGGATCGAAATACCATCCGAATTGTGAACAACCGGATTTATGCGACGAAGATTTTCCGAGTCAACTATACCACTTACGATGTCCGTCGAGATCAAGATGTCCTCAACCCGAACTCGCAGTCTTTTGTCATGGTGCGCTCACCGGAGAGTGAGCCTGGTGCGCATCCATACTGGTATGCCCAAATTCTTGGAGTCTTCAACGCTACGGTCTTCCGTGTCACTCCTCAAACTGGCGCGACATCATCCAAGTTTCTTTGGGTTAGGTGGCTCGGGATCGAGCCTGGGTACCGCGCCGGCATACGGAAGGCGCGATTGCCAAAAGTCGGCTTCGTCCCGGAGGTCGATCCTTACGCGTTTGGATTCTTAGATCCTATTCACGTCCTCCGGGGCTCCCACCTTATCCCAGACTTCTCTGGTCGTCGTACCAACGAGCTTCTCAGTACCAACGAAGTGACGGCCGCTCGCCTACCAGATGAAAAGGATGATTGGCTCAATTATTATGTGGACATGTGAGTTCCTTTGCTCGTGCGATCCATACGTCTGATCTGCACCCGCAGTTTTGCCGACGCCACTCGTCCACAGCCGAAGATCTGGCAAGGCGCTGGTGAGCGCTGGCAAGGCCATATATGGTCCACATCAGATGCCATCAACTCACGAGGCCCATCGGTCCCAATCCGGCCACTGCCTATTTCCTGATGTAAACTGTTTGGAAACATTTGTAACCGGAAACGGTTGGAGCCTTACCCAATATAGTAACCTCCAAGCTGAGCTGGTAATCAGCTCCAGTTACCTCACCTTGCCGAAACACTATATATAACCTCTTTGCCATGATGGCATTTTCTTTGTCCTTTCCATTAGAGGGCCAGTGTGTCTCTCAATGGGGGCAGTCTCGCGCGTCGCAAGCCCGCCCATGAACCCTCCCGCGCGTCCTCCGCCACCACGTTTTCCAGCTCGGACTTGGCTGAAGGGCAAGATTTATGGTCGAGGGAGAGCTACTACGGGTACGTAAAAGATCGCCATGTTAATTCTTGTTGATTGAAGGACGACTCTCTAGAACGCTGTCTGACGCTACACCATCCATGGCACCGCCGGAACTGCGGTTCTGCGTTCATTCAGGACCTGACAGCGGTTGCATGCAACGACGAGCTGCTCCCCGGTTAGCGCGAAATGCACAGAGGCACCATCCTGGTCCACGAGATAAGGCAGGCAACTCCGTGCCGAGGGGCGAGCCTGCTGCACGGCCATTCTCGAGCTGGGAGGGTAGGAAGGTGTGGACTCTGGGGACTCCTGGAGGTACGTGACAACGCCAATCCAGTTAGACTCTTGACTTACACGACGCCGGATTTCAGCCACTTGTTCTCGCGGCCGTCTTCTCCCTTCACGCTGTTCCCCCCCCCCCACGGACACTCGTTGACGTATATTTGCGTTGGCGACTGCACAACTTTCTGCCGGTACTGCGCTTGCAGCCGGACAACCTAAAGCCCACATACGGCTTGCAATCGACGCGGACATGCCTTGAATAGCAGCAGCTGCCACCGGCTTCCCCATAACCCCATAGCCCCGTCGCCCATCCTCTTCGTCGATCCGCAAAGCGCGCCAACCCCGTCCACGCCGACGCCTGGCCTACCACCATCGCTAAGGATACCTTGGATGCACCATGACAGGGATCGTCTTGTGCGCCTACAGACGTCGCACGCACCACCTCGTGGGAGCAATAGTCGTAGTCGCGTCCGGACACAATACCCCGCAAAGCTCCCTGCGGTCGCTATCGCGCCCATATCCCCCGCCCATCACGGGTTCGCTGTATCTCACGCGTCGCCGTCGTGGTGTGTGCCGAATGAGCATGCGCGACCGCTCGGACGTTGCCACCTGTTCGTTTGCCGTTACGCCCCACCCAAAGACCATGCGGGCGCGCGCCGTCCCCCGCCATGCAGAGCAGCGTGGGTCCCACATCGACCGTGGCATTCCCAGCGACAACCTGCCCAAGTGTCCGCAGCACCCGCGCCCACGACCGTCTCTCGAGCAGGCTGCCGTCGCCCCTTGTGCGCATCTTCGTCACTGGCGCCTACGTACACAGCTGTCAATTGTCAGCCGTCGAGCCTTCTCCATCGACGTGTATATTGATGTCCGCGCCTTCCGCTTTCACACCATCCACGACGCCACCACACACAGGGTGCATGTACTCCTGCCCCCGTGTCCGCTGCTATGTCCTGCTACTTATCCTCGTCGCCGGCGTATTTGTCCACGGCGGTGAATCGTCGGTCGTCGCGCCCTCTCCGCCAATGGCTGGCACTATGGATACGGATGGTAACGCCAGCTTTTGCCCCGTCCCTGGCTTTCTACTCGTTCCTGCCGTGTCGCCGCGCCTCCCCAGCCCTCGCCACGCGGCGCGTCGCTCTGCAACACCCGTGGTTGCCGTCGCCTCGGGGGCGGACCGCAAAACGCCGCTGATCCCTATTTTTGGACCCATGTGCGGGGGAGAGGCTCACTGCCCCTCTCTCACTTAACGTCATTGTCCTCATCGGCGCGTGTGGACCTACTGCTTGTTCATGTACAGCTCGCGTGTCATCCCTTCCCTGCGCATCTTGCTCGTCGGTGTCGGGACTGGGACCGGATGCACATGTCCGGAAGCGGCCACACCCTTTGCGTGCAAGTCAACGCTCTGCAGCCCATCGCTCCTGTGGAATACTCCCCCGCAGCTCGTCCCCGGACCTCCTCGCCGTGTACTCTTCCCTGCGCTCGTTGCGCATGATCCCGCCGAGGACGCTCTCCGACGCCTACGGCGTGCAGTCCGACCGTTGGTGCCCTACCATCGCGGGTGCACATGCGGGCTACTCCTCTGCAACTCGTCCTCAGACGTCGCCGTAGCCCGCTGGCCCTTACTCTTCCCGATGATCTGGCTTATTCGGGCAGCGGGTCGAGTGGTGAGGGGTCGGACAGCGAACCAGACGTCAAGGTGACCAATGAGGAGGTATTTTTATCTCATCTACTACCAAATGACAGCCTCTGACCCATTCTTAAGCTTGCAGAATCCCTGAGGTGTGTTTGCAGTATTCAATAAAAACATTCATTTTATCTCCGCCCACAGAACTCGAACTCTACCGCAGCGACTCCTGCCGAATCTTCAAATACCGCGGACGAACCTAAGGAGGTATTTCACGCCCTTTTCGTTGCTATATCTATCGCTGAGTACTCGCAGTCCGGCTATCGGAATCCTATCCGACTCTTCATCAAAGATGTAACGAACACCAATCACGGCAAACCGGCTGAAGAAGGCGATAAATTTTGCCGTTGTTACCACGGAGAATCCAAGAGCGTACTCAAAATGTCCAAGGCCATGCGCTCCAGTCTCAAAGGTAAAATCTCATTTCTTCGCGCACAAATTGAACCACTAACCGAAATTCGAGGTTTGACCGGGCATCTTAAGTCAAACGCTGAAGATATGTACCGATTATTCGAGATCTTGCAGGCCCGAAAGACCCCGCCCACGAGCGAGGAGATTGAGATCGCCCAGGGCAAAAAGATGTTTGAAAAGCGAGACGATCTACTCAAATTCATTGCTTCGTGTGCGGCCGCATCAGAGGTTCGTCAGCAGACGCTCCGGGAGTCACTGGCACGCGTCAGTGAAAAGAACCTCGTGAGTTTATTTTTCCTTCTTCGAGCGCCAAAATGACAGTGTCCAGGGTAACTGGGATCAGGCAGAATTTGATAAACTGCTCGTCGAGTGGTTGGTTGGTTGCGATCAGCCGTTTCAGGAGGTTGAACGACCCGAATTTCGCCGACTGCTCGAGTATGTCCACCATCGGGCACCGGCTCTGCACATCCCTTCTTCCAGTACTATTGAGCGCCGGGTAACGGAAATGGGGAAAACCTTACAAAACCATTTGAAGGTATTCTTTGCGGTATTTTTCTATCTTGATCTTCAAATCACTGATTAACGGAAAATTACAGTCGCTTCAGGGAATGATTGCGATCTCTTTAGATGCCTGGACATCTCCAAATGGATACGCGTTCATTGCGATAGTCGCCCATTATATCACGAACGACGGGAAGCTCGGTATGTGTCTGTATTTTTTGGCGCTCCGTTTGCGACTTGCTTACCGCGGCTTCAGAGGAACTCTTGATCGACTTCCGAGAGTTAATGGGCGAACATTCGGGCGAGAATATGGCCGAAGTTGTATGGAATACTTTGGAGATTTACGGACTAACCGGTCGTGTAAGTCTGAACACGTCTTTGTTTGCGCACGGATTCTCAACTGAACCCCTCGGTTTACTAAGGTGATTACTTTCATGATGGACAATGCCACAAATAACGATACCTTGGTGGAGGCTATCGAGAGGAAATGCGTCGAAAAGGGAATCAAATTCTCCGCTGCAAATTCCCGGTTGCGATGCATGCCGCACACGGTCCATCTCGCGGTTATCCAGGTATTTTCTACTCATTGAGTAATCTTTCATTCCATGATTTCTTTCATTTAGCTTCTGGAGGCGATCGGTGCTGTTGAGAAGAACGAGAAGAAGAAGAAGACCCATGTTTCCTATCAAGAGACTGTCACCACCGCACCCGAGTTTGACGACCTCGATGAAGAAGCAGTCGCCATGGACGAGGAAGATGATGAGTCGGGGACAGTGCCCCTGGGACTCAAGGCGTCTGTACAGAAGGTACGCATGGTGCATACCAAGTCAACCGTCTAACGGTTATTTCAAAGCTTCGAAAGATCATCCGCGCAGTTAGATCCAGCCCCCAGCGCCGCCAGCAATGGTACAAGATTTTATCCCCCACCAATATTGTCGCGGGTGTCCACATGTTGATTCTTGACGTCAAGACGCGCTGGTCCTCAACACACCAAATGATGAGTGCGTACCTGCTATGCCGTCGCGAGTAACGGCTCATAACTCTTAAGATCGGGCGATTAAATACCGGACCGCAATCACCTCATTCATCGCAGCAAATCGCGATCTTAAGCATTCGCAGATGACTTTGGAGGACTGGGATGCAATCATCCTGGTCTCGGAATGGCTGTTTATTTTCCGGTGCGCTACTAGCGAGATGTCAAGGACTTCGCGTCCCATGCTATCCTCAACGCACTCGACGTTTCGCGGTCTTCAGAAAAAACTGAAGGAAAAACTGGCAGCACTTCCGGAAGAGGCGGATTCCGAGCTCGTCCAGGGCTTGACCGATGCCCACCGTAAACTGACTGATTATTATTACAAGTACGACCAATCTCCATTCTACATTTGGGCGGCCCGTGCGTTTTTATTCTCTTACAATTCAATTGATCTGACATACTTTCAGTTCTCGATCCTCGCTTCAATCTCAAGAGGCTGCGCAAAGACTACGCCGGCGATGCGGACCTTACCAAATACTTAGATGAGCAGAAGACTGCACTTCACAAGTACTTCGATGATAACTATCCGGCCGCGTCCTCGACTTCTCGCCAAACAACGACGGCTTCGGCTGCCAACACTGGGGCGGAAAAGCAGCAGATCATCAACTTCGCAGCTTTAGATCAGGGTTCGGATGAGGAGGAGGAGAGCGACGAGCTTCTGCGGTACTTCGATGCTCCCCGCGCTGCTGCAGATGCCGATCCTGTTGATTGGTGGTATGCCAGGAAGAGGGAATTTCCTCGCTTGTATCGGCTGGCGCGCGATATCATGTCTATTCCCGGTATGTTCTGATGGCTTTCAATCTCATACCGCGGCTCAGCGTTGTGTCAGGATCTGCGGTTGCCGTCGAGCGGGTCTTTTCGGGTGGTAGGGACACCATCTCGCTGCGCCGTTCCCGATTAAAGCCCGAGACAATCCGGACTTTGATGTTGGTCAAGCATCATCTACGTCTGAAGAGGAAGAGCCTCGAGGACGCCCTCCTTGTAGCACAGAATGCGTAATTACCTAGTAAAGTTGTTTATCCAAATTTCATACGGCCGTAATGACCGTAAATTGCCGTAAAACTGTGCCGTACCGTACCGTAAGACCCTCTCATCTCTGCTTTACGGTTACGGTTACGTGCCGTTACGGTGGGGATCCCTAGAACTTCAACTACCACAAGACGAGATTGACCTGGGGGACTGTTACAGGCTTCAGCGCGCTGTCCACCGGCGGAATTGTGAGAAACTTAGAACGAATTTGAGTAAGCGACAGAAGTCGATGGTACTGAACACTAAGGATTTACAGGTCTTATATACTAAAGGTAACTACTGCGTACAACTACGGAGCTACTATGGGTGCGGCACAACACGTCTTTACGTCGTCCCCGTGTTTCGTTCGAGCTTGTGAGAGGCATACCCGAGTTCATGTGCTAATTTTCTTTTCGTTTTTCAGCGTTTTTTTGGTTCTACCGCGGTGAGTTGTACGTTTCAACCGAAAGCTGCGACTGTGACGTAGCCCGAGAGGATAGGCGGCTCCAGGAGAAGAATTCATCGTGTACAACCTGCGTTGGGCTAAGCTGAGTGGGTGCAAGGCAAGGCCACTCACCTGGAGCGCGTAATGTTGTGCTAGGTTGCGAGATCTTAGTATTAGATGTCACAGGGTCTATCTCAGTTTTCTGCAGCACAGCTTTGACAACTTGAACGCGCCAGGCGGCAGCGTCACGTCGGTTCGCTCGAGAGAAGAGAGGAACAATGGGTAACACTGCATTCGGAGCATATCAGATCCGGTCAAACTACGTACATTCGGTATTAAGGCTGGTGACCTCTTGTGGATCACCAAGCGGTCACCGGCGGGGTCACCAGCGGATCCTGGCTGCCCCACATATACTCTATGTTCAATACATTAGGGAAGCGTGTCTACGCTGCGCTACTCTTTTCCTAGCGGCGTTGCTGGTTTTCGACAGCTTCGGGGGCCCCCAGTGGGGAATATCGTCCTCTGTGTGAAGCATTTCCTCTACCTCGGACTGGTGATGGTAGTAAAGCTTGGGCCTGGCGCCGTGGATATCATGAGACACCGAAAAATGAAAGAAAGGGTGATGAATTGTGCATGAGGTTTCATGTGGTGGATCCGTTGGCTGCCATAGTGAACTTGCGGCGCTATCGGGCCAGAAGGAAGGGATGAAGGAACGATGTCCCTTCACAGCGTATTGGTCAACAGTGGTTTCTCCGTGAGCCCACCCGGGGCGGCCTATAATGGGTTCCAGCCGTTCCATTGAGAGGGAGATATTGTTGCCCTTTCGGACGTTTTGGGAGAGAGTAGAAGAATGAGCTTTGTCTCGAATAGTGCCGAGTGGTTGAGTAACAAATATGTGGGTTCCAGGCAGAGCCAGTTTTAGGGCTTTGTCGAGCCACGTCCTCACTGCTGACATCGTCAGAAAGGAAGAGCAAGCAAAGAGGCAGAAATCTTACGGTCAGCAGTAAATGCCTTGTTGTTTATAAGGATCACCTTAGCACAGGCAATTGCTGTAATAACGGACGGGTAGATCGTCATGTCTGCATGAATGAAGGCGTGGCTACCCATTGAATATCCTTCGTTCCGGCATTTTTGGGCCACCGTTCGGAAGAGTGCAACGGCTATTTTAGCAGGTTCGTCGGATATTTCATAAGACACCGTGTTGCATCCGCAAAGAAGACCTGCATACATGGCCGGATGACCTATCCCGGACCCGAGATCAACCATTAAATCCCCCATGGAAAGGAGTTCTCTGAGGTTGAGCTTTCCCAGAAGTGCTGGGCCCAGATCCCCATACGTTTGAGAACCAGTTTGTCCCCTGACCTCATGGATATGACGACTGGACTGCAAGTTGTAAGCAAGCTCCAAGAATGCCACACGATCCGTTCCATCGCGAAACGGCGCAGCCGCTAGTGGATCCTGGATTTGTGGCGATAGTCGTTCCTTGCGCACAACACCCGATGTCGGTGCTGGACCTCCTTTCCGGCGGCGGGGCAGCGTTGAAGTCATTGGGCCTGCAAAAGCCTGCTGCAGGTCAGAAAAATGGAAGGAGACTCGCGAACGGAACCTGAAGGCGAAGGAGGTGGCGGCCGTGGGTGTGGAGAGGGACAATAGTACGGCAAGCCACGAGACACTGTCGGTCTGTCACGTGTTCCCTACAATCTGGCATATTTTTCTCACGTCCTTCGCCTTGCCACCACAACCACCACAACCTCCCAATATCAAACTCACAGCAAATGAAGCAGACTCTCAACGCCGACCTACCCATGCTAGACCGGACCGTGCACAGCGACTGCCCCGCAAGGCTCTAGGGAGACGTGTCTTGTTCAGCAGTGACAATGGGGAGAAAATTGACAACTCGTTGGAAGCACAACACCACCCCGCCGCGCAGGATCTCAGAAGACAGCAACATGGGTCTCGAATGTATCTCGGCTCCGGAGGAGGGGAAGGACGTGGGCGTGCGTCGAGGCGTTGCACGCTGCGGTCTCCCTCTCCCGCTTACGATCCCTCTCCCGCTTACGATCCCTCATCGTATCTGCATCCCCCGCCTCGCCTCCCGCTTATCGACCATCCACACGTCGTCCGGCGGCTCTGCGTTCGGCACCCCGCGTCCCGCGTCCGCTCCCAGCATCACCCTCCTGCTTCACAGTCATTGCATGCTCCTCTCTCCCTGTGCCTTGCGTTCGCGCCTTCGCCCATCCACTGTCATCAAGTGCAGCCATGCCCGCGTAGATTCTCGTCCAGGGAACGCTTGACATGAGCGCATTCACATCGCCCACGGAATGCTCGACATTTTCGTCTTCCGCGCCCCCACCGCAGCGCTGAGGCAGCCTCACGTCGGTGTGCCGCAATACCTCCTCCGGATACGCGACCGCCTTCTCTTTCGGCGCGGTGGCCCCTGCTCCTCCAACTAAGGATGCAACCATAAAATACCAGGGAAGGACTCCTCGTCGATTCGCGCGGCCTTGCGTCATCCACCATCGCACCTCCTCCTCGATCTCCCCCAATATTCACGCAACTTTCTCTCCTTCTCCTGCTGGCGCCGCAAGCGCGGACGCGCATGCCCGCGTTCCTCGCCGGCACCCTTCCCGCGCCTCTATCACTCCATCCTTCGTCCACGCTTTCTTAATCCCCGTCTCCGGTGCGCGCGATGTCTGGGAGATTACTCTGGGTGCGCCCGATCATCGGAGGGGTCTGCGGAACGGGATGGGCGGGTGGAGTAACACGCCAACGCCGACGCACGTCTGGAATCGACTCCTTTTGCACCGCGAAGGGCTCCTGCTACTGTGTATCTTTTCCGTGCCGCTAAAGTTTATCCCCATTTGGAAAAGATCGCCGTTTTCTCGAGATACATTATCTCATTTCGTGGACCGAGGAAGGACACTGTGCCCGTCGGCCCCGCCGGGATCGACTCGAGTATACCTCGCCTTGTGCACCCTGTGGTACTTTCGGCTCCGATTGCGGGGGAGTAGCTCGGGTGTAGCGCCGGATAGCCGGGATGAATATCGACTCCGAGGTATGTAAGTTGTGCTTCCGCGCCATGCGCCGGACTGACCCTCATCGTTTAGGTGTATTTATTATTTATTTTCCTCGGGCGTTCTCTCCATATGAATGTTTTATCCTCACCCGTAGCTCCCTGTTAATTTATTTTTGGTCTGCCCTCAATTTTCTTCTCGCTTAAGAAACTTGCACCAATTCATTGAGTAACTGCAAGAGCAGACTTGTCATACAAAACAGAACCTATTCGCAAAACGAGAAGAATAGCTGACCGATTCCCAGAAATTTTCCGGGCAGAAAATTTGTCACTGCGCAATCGTACACTCCGCCGTTGAGCCCAAGGCAACAGTGCAACGAGATCTCGCTTGTCTCATCCAACCTCGCCATCGGCGAGTGACCTTAAACACTCCCCGCTCCGCTAGGCCCTTCCACGTCCCGCGGCCTCCCTTGAATTAGTCTCAGACCACACGCACCCCCCGGCGCGAACCATCACTGTCACGGCGTGTGCGGCTTGCCTTGAGAAAAGTATGGGGCTTTCTTTGTGAACGGGGCTCCTATACGCATGTACAAATAAGCTTATGTATGTGGCCCGTGAGTTTGACGTGAGTGCGGAACTCCGGCGCCTCCTGGTCGTTCCGGGTAGAATCGTGGTCCACCTTGCCGCCTTGCGGGACTTTGTAGATGAAAATCGTGCGACTTCAAATGAATTGAGGTGAGTATTCTATGTATCTAATCCGTGTACTTGGCCCCAAGTACGCTTTCTTTAAGCTGGGTTTTGGGCTTTAAAAAATGTACTTGGGGCCAAGTAGACAGAGTAGATACATACCCTGCATAAGTGAACCATCACATTTGTCACTCAGTAAAGTAACCTCACACGAATCGCGAGCCTTGGACACCGGCGGTTGATATTAATTTAGATCCAAGATGAAGATCGTATCGCATGCCAGTGAAGAAGGACGAATCCAGGATCTCGACAGGCGAGATTTCCCAGCTGGATCTGAGGATAAGTCACCATCTCGAAACTGGCACACTCCAATAATTATGGCCGATCTGGTCTTGATCCGAATGGTTGTAGCGAGATGGAGAAATTAGCAAGTACTGGTAGTTATACTCAGCTGGCACCGATCCTGAACTTCCAGGTATCATGATGTGGTGTAGCTCCCGGCGGATCTTCGAGTGTTATTATGAACGAAGGATTACTCGACTGGTGATTCCCGATTCGGGAGTGAAACTTGAACGCACCGATTCCACTGTGAAGTCCAAGGTCAGGTTCAGCTGAATGGGAGTGAATTTGATTTGAAGGTCATTTCGCAAGGCTTGCTGCACCGAAATCCAGATCCAACTTATAGAGTCAATGGGGAATGTCCAACGCATAGTATTTCTACGGGCTCACCCGAATCTCCCGGGTCCGAGAGTCACGGCCCTTATAAATCGTGCTGTCTTGAACATTTATGATCCTAAACATGGAGCCCGACGCGGATTTTCTGGTTGATATGGCTTACATTAACGACTTGGTGAAAGTCCGCAAGGCGTCCTGTTGAAGTTAGTCGAAGCGAAACAAGATGGGTTTGCAAACCATCGGCGGAGAGGAAATACTTGTTCTGAAGCCCTTTAGGCACACTGATACGGAATTTGATGGAATAGTTGGTTGCCACCGACGCAAGACAGACCAGTACAGCGCGAGTCCCTTGTGGATTCTGTCATCAATGCGGCTTGGAAAAGAAATAGTATACTTATGAGAGAGGCACTTGATCGAAGCACGACTAATCTCGGAGGCGGAGATTGTCCTGGCGGACGTATTTTGAGAAACAGGCCGGAAAATTAGGATGGTTGCCGATGCCAAGTCTTGGAGACGGCGATGCAAGAATATCTTATCTTCGCGCGTTCTTGCACTTGATAAATATAGTAAGGAAGCGTCAATGAGAAGAGGAGGACGCTTAGCACCTGGCAGGAGCCATACCGTTAATGCTGGCCGTCGAACGGGAAACTAAGAGGAGGCGGGCAACTCCCAGAGCCAGGCCTGACAAGCGCCTGCTACGCTGGCTTTCAGTACGGGTGGTTGCGATGACTTGCAGACATATTTTGATGATATCGCCGTAAATGAGTGGAAGGACCAGCTTTACAGTTTCGTCTTCAGATATTGCGCGGTGAAGCACAACAAGTCGGCTTAAGTGGTCTGAAATATCATCAAACAATTCAAGGATCGCGTCTAATGCCAAACTGGTGTGCGGTGGGGAAGAAGTGAGCAGTAGCCACTCTGAGCCTATGAGCAGCTGTATCACTGCTTTATAGATTTGGCCGGGAGGATAGACAGTTCACATACCTGGAGAGCAAACACGATAGGGTCCCACATTGGGGCGGATGTCGGTGGCGTAGACGAGATGAATGGCTCGATAAAGATTGAATAAGCGTCAAAGAAACCCGACTGGTGTGGAGGTAACCGTCGGATTCTTTCGATTCGCCCGAGAACCAAGGAAAGGTTCCTTCCCTCCCGAGGGGCCGACAAATCTGACCAATCCTGGTCATCAAGGGCGAAGATTTTCCTCGCAACCATGAACTGTTTGCGCAGTGGACTAGGGGAACATTAGCAAAGTTCAGGCATTCGGGAGGAGCGCTCACTCCGCAGAGTAGTCCGGCGGGTTCATTTAAACTTCAAAGATGGATGTTTGTGTGTAAGATACTCCTGCGTGGAGGTGACGAGGGTGGCGTGCAGGTGACGTTTCGGCCCGAACGCCGTGATCGGACTTCATTCAATAAGCCCTAACTAAAAACGTGATAACATTTGCGTGGTTATGATTTTCTCTTTCCTCCCTTGGTGAACGTGGAGCACGTGTGCATCCTGCAGAAAGCAGGAGCGATGCGGGATTCGGCTTTGAATTGAATGCGAACAAGCAGCGCAACAGAAGAACTGGATTCAACCGGTTGGGAGAATGCGCGTAAGAGGAGGATATTACAGTGGGCTCTAGCCTCAAAATTGATGCCAGGGTGATGAAATGGGACCAAGATAGGTTCATTTGCACGTGTAACGATCTTGCAGAGTTCTCGTCATCGCCCATCCTAGATGGCCAACAAAAATCCAGGTAGTTTAGTGCTGCATGAACTGAATCCAACAGAACTTGAAGTTCAGAACGACGAGAAGCCATATTGCGCAGAACTTGAAATCGCGAACCACAGTGGCAGAGGAAGGTCCCCGGACGGGCGGATGGTCAGAGAGAGAGAGAGAGTATGCCGGAAAAACAGCCCTATTCACAGCAGTAGACGAGCATAACGAGCAAACGAGAATGCCAGAGCAAACGAAAAGGCCAGGAGCGAACCTAATGAAGGTTCAGGAACGCGCCAGCAGCAAATCTTCACGCAGTCCGAGAAGAAGCGCGAGTAAAGCTGTACCCAGTTTGCGCGCGGTGCGGCATCGCACCATCTACAAGGATTGGAGACGGCGAGGAGGCAGAAATGAGCCTCACGGACGGCGAGATAGGAGTGCTGAGGTGTCCCATGGTGACTAAGAGCGTGAAGGTGCCGTGCACGCGCTAGCCTGCGTCGCGGTCCAAAATAGAAAGGCGCGAGACGGAGACATGAAGGCAAAGGCGTCAGTATTAACGGAGGACAAGGTGGAGGTCTGAGAGGAATGGGAGCAGATAATGAGGAGTCAGATTGGAAAGGGAATGGAGGGTGAAGTCGTAAGCCAAAGTCATTCAGACTCCAGGGTGAATACTACGGCCGCTACGGCCTAGCTACAAGAATATTCCAGCGGTCTCGCACCCATTTAAAGAGGTTACGAACTCCGAAGCACTGGATTTAGGCAAGAGGAACGGAGTCGGATGGAGAATGGCGGCACAGGGACGACTATTAAAATTGACAATACGCACGGAGCTTCTATGGTCAATCTTTCCTTAAGCCAGGATTAGGCAAGAGTATTCCAAAGACGCGCCGCATGGATGGCGATGTACGGGGATTTGCGTCTAGAATTTCTGCGTCAAATGTGCAGTGGTGGTGAAAGCGAAGAGGTGATGTGGCTGTGTTTGATCCGTCGCGTCAGACTTGTCTCTTCCCTTCACCAGCGCGTTCAGTTTTTCGTCTGTCGCGGCTCCGACTTGTCTCCTTTGCTTCAGTTTAACATCTAAGCTTCCAAATTCGAGACCTCTTACCGTTGTTCTCGCACATCTAGCACCATCCACCCGTTTCGCTGGCGTTGCGCGGGTTGGAATCACCTGGCGCAAATTCCCTACGCAAGGGCGTTTCACGCGTCGAAAATCATTCCCTATTCTCTGGCACCCCTCTGTGGCAAGATTATGCGCTCATTGGCTCGTCAAATTGGTCCTCGTTATTGGAAATTCTTGTTTCTGTGGGAATTGCGCTCGTTTTCTGGGCAACGCGGTGTGGTACGCCGCTCCTTGGCTGCTATCCCTCATTGAAACGTGCTCCTTTTGTAGTGAAAAGATTTGCGGAGCGTCGGCTCCTCCGATCCTATCCCCGGATAACGTCTCTCTTATATCTGGTGCAGCGCCCTCTCTCCGCCTTCCTCGTGCCTTTGTCGTCAGGCCTTGTTTCTCGCCTCCCTCTGCTTTCGAGTCCAAGACGCCGAGGTGTCTCTGACTTGCGATTGCGATTCTCTCTGGGTTCGAGTTTCAACTCTCTCGCGCGGAAGATGTGCAACAGATTTTTCTGTCGCAGCGTTCTCACCATTTTTCCCGGGGCCTCATTTCATTTCTGGCATTCCAATGACTTGGAGATTAGGGGGAACGCAGATATGCTTGGGTCTGGCTGCCGGCTTTATACTGTCACTTTCGGGGCTTGGAATGCGGAGAACTTATCTTACCCATCATCAGCCTTGGAATCAACGACGAAAGATCGTCACTTAATATTGCTGCCTACTTTCCATTCTGAGAGACTTTGGTCTTTTGTCGTGCCGTCTTTGCGCTCAGCCTCGCGCTCGGGTCCCAGACGCTGACTGTATTCTGTTTACCCGTACTCTTCGCTGCGTCTTCTCCGCGCCGGCGCGATCTCGGCTCTGCATCTCTGCTTAACTCGTACGTGAGGCGCCCTACTGTTAGACATTCTACTGGAGCTGTCACAGCTTGGAATGCGAACACTTTTGCGTATACTTCGGCTTGAAACCTGGACAAATAAGACGGGGGTACGCGAACTCGGAGCTCGTTTTTGTTCAGCACGCGTTATGTACTCGTTCGCGAGCGTTCCGCCGTCCTTCGCGTCGCGCCGTCAGCTGTGCGTCCTTTCCGTGATTTATCGACTATGCTTCCGCGAGTGCTTTCGTCATCTTCCATGCGTCGTATTACTTTCCTTCCTGCATTCCTTCGGGTCGGTCCTGCTTTTTTAGCGCACCAACGTGGCTCATGAGTTCTCAAGTGCTGATTGTTGGTCTCATGTTGGTGGTTGTAGGGGGTACGTGAATGCTGCTAGGCCGATAGGACAAAGCCACCCTTTGGGCCTCCGGGTAATAGGAAAATATAGGTATCTTAGTTCTCGCAGAAAACTCGGAGGAAGAATGCGGGATGGTCCTTGAAGGTATTTATCATACAGCGCATATTCTCGAAATTGTGGAGTCACGGGCAGTACATCTTTTTACCGATTAACAGCACAAGAGTACAGTTTTTGCAAATTTCACGACATTCTCAGAAATGCATCTATTGTGGGCTCAATGATCGGGCCCTTGAGTTGCAAATTGGGGAGGAGGGGTATTCCTGTGTGGGGAGTTGTCCCAGGATCTTTCCAGGATGCGAAACCAACGGGCAGGCAGTCGTTTTTGGACCGCTCCGTGACGGGACCTGGGATAGTTAGTTGACTTTGACAGAGCCAAAAGAGTTGATGGTAAAATGCATGGACCACACCGACCTGAGGGTGATGTCATTTATGGAGGCCCTCAGTGACGAAGAGAGCAAGATCATACCTTACGAGCCGTAACATTTGCAATCACTCGAGCTTTTCCCCTCGTTTTGTACATTTTTCTTCATCTCTTGATTAAGGGCGTTCCTAACGGGATGAGGCGCGGAACGTGTCGATCCGCAGATGACAAGAAGAGCAAGAAGGTTGGTTGTTGTTATTTGGATCCTCCGGGAGGTTGGTCTGCTTCAATGCGTCGTTCAGAGGTTAGAGAAAGCAAGACCCCAAACGACGAGGAGTGCCTCACCTTATTCATCCAGTGAGCGTTCCTGTTGTACAGTCAAAGGTTTCATCTTTTTGTGCTGCAAACTGCGATTGAGAGGTTGTTCACTGACCGCGAAATCGGCGCAAAGAGGCGCCTAACTTCACGCACGATGTGATATCCCATGTGAACTAGGGTGCACGAAGCGAAAGGGCATACCCTCTCAGTCGGAAAGATTCTGCCGAAGGTGGGAAGCGTGGCCAGAACTGACGAAAGGCGAAAAATTGGCACTGCTCGTCGGGCAGACTGTTGATTTTCAAGGAGAAATTGCCTCCAGGGAGAGGACATGAAGCCTTAATGGAGCGGTACGATATCGTGAAAATATCGTGAAATGGGCCCCTTCGCACTATGTTCAATGTCAGGAGCACGCCAAACATCAAGTGGTTCGATACTGCCTGAATCCGCACCGCCTCCTTGCGATGATGGGAGAAGGTCAAAAAAAGGCTGAAAAAACGGCTGAAAATATTGACTGAGAGCAGGGAGGGAATGAATAGTAATGATTGATTGCGAGAAAAATCCGGATGCAAAACAGGAACGTACTGTAAATGCGAGGAGAATTCTGAGAGCGATGTACGAGATTATAGGGAGGAGTACGGAAATGAGTAGACCCTTCCTACTCAAGGAACGGGCATCGTGCACACAACTATGATCGAGGTATAGAAGTCCGCGCCTGGCAGGCTGCATGCGACAGAGCGGAAAACCACAAGAAAAGAACCAATAATTGACACCACCTATACACCCACAGACCAACCGCATTAACGGCGCTCTCTTTCTGGTCTCGCCATAAGATTCCGTGCTTCTGGGCGAACTTTCTATGACGACTTCCTCGCTTCTCTGGATGGCTGAATCTCGGCCCCTAGCCGCCGTACACTACGTTGCGGCTGACCTTCTCTCGCCGGCGACGGGCAATAAAGAAAAATGAAAACAAAATTGCTCCAAGGCACCGGGCTAACGCTTTCCTAATCGGGATGCGGACGTAGCGGTGTTTGTGCAAGCGTCGCCCTCAATTACGGAGTTGCTTGTCCTTTCATCTCGCCATCACCATCAACGACAGTGCCGTTTCGTCTGGCGGCCTTTACTCCCTTCTATTGCGCTCGACATTATGTAGCTTTGACCAATCCTTCGGTAAGCACCCTCAGCCCTCCCTCTCGCTCGCTTCAAGCTAATCCACAACTATGAGTAGCTAGTGATGTGCCGGGTCGGGCTTCAAGCCCAAGCCCGGGCTTGGGTCGGGCTTTCAAGCCCGACCCAGGCCCGACCCGAAGTAGGGCCCAAGTCGGGCTCAGGGTCGGGCTCAGATTTTTTAGTGACCCGCGACCCGGGCCTAAACCCGGGTCTCTTGGTGTGCCTACCAACTGAGATTTTGGCAGCTCAGGATTGAATTTCACTGAAGTGCGCAACACTTAAGGTATGTCGAGATGTAAATCACCTTCAACAATTCATGTCTGGGCACAGAATGGTCGAAACGACGAGTTCCAACATTTTTGATGGGTGCTTCGTTCAGTGATGGCGCATCACTTCGCGTTCAAAAGCTGTTCTTGGGAGCGCCGAAAGTTGCTCTGAGTCTCTGTGAACGAGGAATGGGTTAATAACGACTAATTTTACCCGAAAACTCGTCTAAGAGTACTTACACAATTTGCAGTCAAGCCCGGGCCCAAGCCCGAGCCCGACCCGACCCGGGCCCGACCCGAGAGGCGGGTCGGGCTTGGGATATTCTCAAGCCCAAGCCCAAGCCGACCCGACCCGACCCGCACATCACTATGAGTAGCTGGCTTGTCCTCAATTCTGGTCGCCAGTTCTATCCCAGTCCTACCTAGTTCTCGGCTGTCCATCTCCTACGCGTGTCATCCTGTCTATCAACTCTCGCCATACCTCCTCCCTGCTCCACATATCATCACGAAACGCTTGTCTTCGCGAATCCGACAACGATACCCCTGCCAGGCAAACTTTCGAGCACATGGACGACTCGCTTTGTGCAACAAGAACACGCCCCCACTCTCACGGTCTCAGAAATTTGTCTGCGCACTTCCTCGCGCTAGGCGTCCGCACGACGCCGCGGTTTCGGGGAGATGGTGGGGGAGAAGCTGGATCAAGTTTGGTACGTTTCACTTCATGCTGCTGTTGAGCCTCATTATATCGTCCCTCTCGTCCTCGCCCTTCTCTTCTACGTTCTTTTGTTCGCGATTTGCCACCCCATTATTTCCTCCATTCGATCCCTACATACCCTAATCGTTCCTATTATACTACTACTGCTCTTGATTCCATACCTGGCTGTCTTTCGTCGCCCTGACACCCTCAGCCCTCAACTTTTCCTTCTGTTTCCCCTAACTGACGTTGGTGCAGACCCTTCCCTGTGTTCGACAGTATTCAGGTCCCGAAATGACGCAGTTTCAATTCCGTTCCGAAAATTCTTCTAGAGTCCTTGCGTCCTTCCATACGACCGCCGTGCCTCCCCTCCATTGTCACCACTCGGGCTCCTTCCGCGTCCCGGCCCTCTCCCTCGCAACGCTGTCATTGCCTCCACGACCGCCCAGCGCCGCTCGTCAACCGCTTGACCCCCAGGCATCCGACATGTCGCACGGTCACAAGCTTACACCACCCAGTGTATGGAATTACCACCGCTAGCGCGACACTCGGGGCGGCGCATCCGTACGACTCAGATGAGCACCTGCGCGCGCCGACGCTCCAGCACAATACCGCCCCCCACCCGCACCACGCTCATGCCAGGAAATGAGACGGCAATGCCATTCACACTCTACTTACTCAGGTCGGGATGGGTTGGGGTCCAATGCATAATCTAATATCCTCGGTGGGTCTCGTGCTCCATTTTTCCGTCTCAAACGATTTATCTTCGCTTTCCCTTTTTATATTTACTTCCCTCCAGAATGAACAGGCTTACGAACGAAGCCGACGTCTTCAGTAGATAGCAATCCGTTTGACTCCCCAGTTTTCCTCAGTAATCGCCCCCACGCGTCGAAAAGCGCGTCAAAATGCCTGCTGATGGCTTTCGAGCATACCCCCGCCGACCGGGACTTCCTCGACGGCCTGTTGGTGGGAGGTGTAGGATTTTGTTCAGTACTTGTGGTGAATACAATCTTTGCTCTCCGCTATGTTCTCGGCGAGCGGAAATTGTTTCCGGTTTGTCCCGTGCCACGGCATTGATCGATGATCAATTAATCCTGTCGGGTCGCCGGCACATCAGATGTGCCGCTGTTCAACGTTTCAGAGGTGGCACATGTACCTGAGAAAGGCGGCACATAATACCAAATGTGCCGCCTTTGAAATGAATGTAAGGTCCATTGTTGAGTTGAGACAACTGAAATGCGCGAGAACTATGAGATAAGAACTCAGTCTTCGCGCACACAAGTGGTACGAAGTCTGAGGGGAGGTGACTCGACACCACGGGTTTTATACTACTACGAGTTGACTGTAAGCCTGATATTAAACTGAACGGAAGAATATGAAACCTAATATACGCAGGGCCATTCGAGCTACAGAACGATAAAGAAATGAGTACTTGCGGGAATTCAACCCTGGGACGGCGAACTGCGGGTGCAGACGCGGCGATGCGGATGCAGACACGGCGCCACAAGCAGTCGGGTGCAGAGACGGCGCCGCAACCGTGCATTCCGCCAACATCCATATCTCGTCCATCCCGTTGTCAGGCCACATGCGATGTTTTTATTTAGCCGATCATACACGGACTTTGCTGGGTATTGTTTGTGCTTGTCTCTTACTGTTCTCTCACACCTCCCATGAACGCGTCCTTTGCTTGACATTATTTGTATCTGTGTCTTACAGTGCCACTGCTCCGTTTACTTTTGCCTGCAACAAATTGTGAGTTCGTCTGCGCCTTGCTGCGCTCTGGCCTGATTCTCAATAGATGAGTTACTACCGTGGGCGGGATGGAACACCGCTGCCACCGCAACCACGGCTGTCACCACAACAGAGTGAGTATCATACGCGCATTCTTTGCTCCCTTGTTTCCTTCTCACTGTTGAATTCTTCCACTCCGCCTAGCGCTGCCACTGTTCCCTGCGCGGAATTCTTCCAGAGTGAGTTCGTCGCCGCCATTCTGCGCTCTCGCCTCATCCTCCACAGGGGAGTCACTACCTTGGGCGGGACGGAACACCACTGTCGCCGCCGCAGAGTGGGTTGAGTGCGTCCTTCATGGTGTTTGATAACCAAACCCTCTCTAGCCACTGGTGCCTCTGCTATTACTCCACAAGCTCCGGAGGGTGAGGCCTTTCATCGTTGCGCTGGCCTCCCGTGTATCACTGAGCGCGGTTCAGTGGCGTCTTTCAAACACAAGAGCGTTTCCAGGCCTTACATGCGATATCAAGGGGTGCTTCCCGCTCCTGCCACCCACAATGACGACGGGGCCTTAGCTCGGATAACGGCCTCTGACTGGCGCATGTATTCGGCGAGGTCTGGTACTTGGATCTCGGTGGGGGAGAATTCTCGCCACCCCACACTCGAAGATGTTCGAGTAGGGCCTGACTGCAGATGGGTCAACCGGCGTACAATCACGGAGCACAAGGGAAAGCGCAGAAGAGAAGGTCAGACATGCCACATTCTCGAAGCTGAGACCACTGACAATTCACCCTGGTAGACTATCCTGGAGACAAGAGCTTCAGGCTCCCGGCGACGAGGCTTCGCAAGGAAAGTCCCATCCCCAGCGATGAACTTGATCAATCCTCAGGGCCGGGGGTCGGTGTCTTACCTCAAAATGCGTTTTTACTGGAACTAGCAAAGCGATGGCGGGACCCTCCTCTGTCATTCTACACCACGGTGTCCGCAAAGGCTCTTGCAATCTTGGATCATCTTTCCCACTCGCCGACAGCTGTAGTTCTACATCAGTTTTTTCCGGTCCCCAGCCATGCACGGGCCCCTCACGGCTCCTTTGTCATCGACGACCTCGTTGCAATGGGGGAGGACCTGATCAACTACCACGACCTTTGCGCGGAAGGAAATACTCCGCTGGAGCCGGTATCCGCTGTAATCACGATGCTTTTTAAAAGCTACCTCATGGAGCCATGGCGCCCCGGTCAAAGAATCGTGTCCCTGTCCAACATCGCCGCGACGGACAAAGGGATGCTTCGGTGCCGATTGGACTGGCATGGGCTCGTACAGCAGCTTGGCGATGGATTCGCATTCGGCGACTACGACTGGATGTACACAGCAGAGGAACTGGGTAAAATGTTTCCATCCACTTCTGCGAATGCTGCGAAGAAGAGGGGCAAGCTTGACGCCAAGCGCAGTGCGTATCTCGAAGGCCGGGGTAAGGAGCCTTGGGTGGCGTCCGTGCGAACACCGCCGGGCTGGTTCAGCGACATGCATGTCGATATGGCAGGTCTCGCCCAGGCCATGATTCATTTCGAAGGCGAGAAGCTTTGGCTGTTCTGGCCAGCCACTCCCAAAAATCTTCGATGGTGGGGACTTCAACACCCTCACCCGTGGACCGGTCATGCTTCCCGCATCGTAGAGGCGCTGGACGCGCTGGAGGGACTGGAAGTCTTGCACGTCACCGAGCCTTGCGCATTTGTACTCCCTCCCTTCTGCATCCATGCGGTCATCGCTTTCCAGGGTTCGTCACACGCTTGTGTTACTTTTGCACATTCCACGCATTGGGACCTTGCGCGGGGAGGTTTGGAGTTCTGCAAGACGCTTATTCGTAACCCCGAGTACCCTGCAACAAGTGTGATAACACTGGTGGACCAGGTTGTTCACGAGACACCACTCTGGGAGCGAGCCATGGGAATGGATAGCATCGCGGCGACGTACCTCGCGGCGTGGAAGGAGGACACTGCACAGATTTATGACGAGTACCGCAGAAGAGGCACCAGCTCTGCATAGCGTTTAATGGTTCTTGGGCTCACGTCTTGTGTCGGATAGTTACCGTGGGGAGCAATAGCCCCAGGTTGGGTAGGAAGGGCGAAAAGGTAGCTTCTATTGTAAATGAATCCAATGCGAATTTCTTCACGGGTTACGAATTATACAGCCTCCATTCCTCGTCTACACATGTAGCTATTGCTGTGCGCGTTTGTTCCGTGCGTTTTCTTCAGACCATCAATCCCTGAGAGCTGTTCGAGCTGGCAAATGATTACAGCAGATGGGACTTCGAGTGCCTTCGTGCATGAATCTGAAGCACTTGGGTTATCCTCCGTCTTCTATGGTGGTGATCACCCGGGTTGCAAGACCGAGGGAAAGGATGAAAAGGAGAACACATGGAAGCTCACCTGTATCCAGGCCTGGTGCCGTTATCAAGCCCGATTGCAGCGAACTCCCTTATGTGCGCGTCAATACGCAATAGGGTTCGAGAATGTTCAGCTGTCAACACTCCTCGTTTATTCCTCTCACCACAACGTCGCGTCTCCTACTCTCACTGCCTTGGCCCTCGCCTCAGGGGCATCGCAAGAAGTTTAGGTCACGATTCTGTGCGCTCTTTACTCCCCGACAATCTGCTACTGCCCTGGCCTTGGGAGCGTGTCGGAAATTCGGGGTCTGCGGCGTGCTCGTTCCACCCGTGCCTCTCCTCTCCTCCACTTGTTCTCAAGCTCTCGCCGTCGGTCGACCTCAACCCAATTCGAAAATGGGCTCTCAACTCCCTAACCCACTGTCACTGCCCTCGCTTTGGGAGCGTGGCAGGAAGTCGGGGTGACGCTTCAACGCCTGTTTGCCTTGGTCGCCGGGAACATTCAGGACCATGTGGAGTAATTTACGGGTTCGCGCTATCGGTGCGTGTTCGTTCCCAATTTTACTGCCCGCCATCCATCCTTCGATCCTACTTTTGTTCTTGCCCTTGTTCCCTCTTTGTCACACTTCCCCCCGATATCCATATTAATCCCATTTTTCGCCGCTTCAGTGAGAAACACGGCGTAAATATCCCGTACACATGCGGCGCTGGTCCCCTCATTTATTTTGATTCAACGCCATTTGAATCGTAAAGGAGTTGTAATGTTTTTCGCCCCCTCAGCCAGGCGCACTTCATTTCGTTCATGAATTTTAAACTGAATACCCACCGTACCGTTCGCATAGCTTACTTATTCGAAGTTCCTCCGAATTTGAAAAAAAAAAAAAAAAACACCATATCTGACGATACTATCAGGAACACTGATGGTCATGAGTTTAACAAGTGAGAGAGAAGGTTGGAACGCACCTGACAGTGCTAATCGAAACCGACTCGACAGCGTACCCCGAAGCTGATGCCCTCTCATCGTCCTTTGTACCCCCTGACATATTCCGTTATCGTGGCATCGAAGGATATACTTGGAACGGAGGGAAATGCATCACGGTACATGTTCTTGGACATAGATAGCTTGCCCGTAACACACAATTCCTGCAACTCGCACCCAGACTTTGAGATGAGGGATGCGAGCGTTCGGAGCGGGTCTGGAGTGATGTATTCGTCCGGGACTTGAAGACTTTGGAGCGAAGGAACAACAAAGGTATCCAGATAACCGATCGGGGGCTCTCCGTATTCCATAAACTGTATCAAAACCAGAGATTCCAGACACTCGAGTTTCGTGGGGAGAATGGCGTCCCATGCGCCATCGGACACGAGGGCCAGTTTGCAATAGACGAGGCTGACTGTCTGTGCAAGGATGAGTGCGCATTTCTGCGGTGATCTGCACAGCAGCGTCAACGATGTCAGTTGGGCCCAAGGTAGCAAGGTGGGACGGCATGTGGAACCCCAGAGGGTGACCGAGCGGAGCTGGGGGACATCGCGAAATGAGGGGGCCATGAATTTGGGGGGCCTGAGGTAGACCCAGGGTGTCTCAATCTCCAACTGACGAAGGAGGGGCATAGGGCCTTCCATGTCAACAATGTGGGATGGGTCGGCCGCGACTTTAGCGTATTCCCAGCGCTTGCAGTGCGGAATGACTGTAGCCATGAACCTGTGGATGGGCAAGTTCAAATGATAGCAATAGTCCGACGTTTCGATGGAAAGTGGGCAGCTTCTAGATCTGGTCAGCCATGACTCCAGTGTCTCGATTTGTCGTTCCGCAGCCTGGTGACTTATGTAGTGGAGCGACAACGCCCGCCAGAGCTCAGGCGTGGCAAGCGCTATCACTGTCCATTTATGACAGATTTGTGTCAGGAGAGTGGGAGACTGGATTCCCGTTATCGGTGGGCAGAGGGGGTAGACTGGGAGGAAGTGGACAAATATTTTGGAGGTGAGTTCGTTCGGCAATGTCAAGACCGGGTATCTGTATGAGTCGAGCCGAGCTTGGGCAGACCTCATCTCGCATCGCAATTCTCGCGTGCGGATGGACATCGGGCCCTCTTGACTCGGAATCTCTATCTCAATGGCTATGATGCTGGCGCGATCTGCTGCACGAGTGCTGGACATGATGGCGATTTTGCGACTGTGACTTTTTATGTGATTAGCTTCAAGTTTAACCATTCGAGCTCAAGCCACCCGAGCCTCACCTTCAATCAGAACACGCCGCAGGGTGGCAGGACTTCGACAACAGGGAAGTGAAGAAAGGCCCACAGACTGCTTGTGCATATGTGCTGGTGTGGTCTTGTATCCCGCTACATTGTGTGTGCCACATAACACAACACAACACACATGTACGACGACTCGGGGAAAATCGGTCATTCCGGCGGTTTTATTTGGCCGGAAATGCCCTCAGATTGCCGAGGGTTTCGCCGCTCGGCAGGATCGGCTTTTTTTAATCAGTCTCCCGATCAATTTGACATCACCCTTTGAATGGCGGAGTTGCCAGAAATTCTTTGACTGATCTCCCTGATGACGGTGAGCCTGAATTTTGTGCAATGGATAACAAGTTTAAGAGACATATCTAATCTAATCATGCCACGCTATTGCCGAGGATCATGGAAGTTGAAGAATGGAATAGCATACATTTGCAGGGTTGCTCGCACTAGGTTTTGACCAACAAAGCGCTACAAGGCTCTGCTCAGTGTCTGCCACTCGCATCCTCCCTATGCATCCTCTGAGATTCCTGGATGAACTAGCTGGCCGTTCCAACTTCAGCTCCTCGCGGGACAGGCCGGGGCTCGCACATCAGATTTTAATAACAGTTGAAGTAGTCAATGTACGTCTGAGAAAGGAATGCAACCGAGGAATGCACACTGACCTTCAGTCAAGCGGAGTGAACTTAGGATCCTGGAAGAAGATGCCGAAGACGTGCATGGCCGATTGCGAGCGGCTTCGATAGAAAATTTGAACGAGGTTGATCTCCAGGACGAGGCCTCTTACCCCGTCGCGACCTCCGGGGACTCCAGCGCCAGAAGCGTCTTTCGGGGAGAGGAACCGCGAGGGCGTTGTGCCATGAAGAGATTGCTCTGTGCCATCAGCTGCCGGTTCTTGAGGAAGACCGAAGACGCTCACGAAAAGGAGGAAAGAACCAGGATCGCGTCCAAGGCGGTTGGCTGTTAGCGGGGGTCGTGGTCATAGTATGTGCCAGACAAAGTAGCACACTTTCGGGTGGAGATGACTTTCAACTCTATGACTGGTCGTGTCTCTGTCTCTTTTTCCCCAATCGGACAAAACAAAACAATTTGAGTACAAGGCGCGCAGCAATGGCTACCAGCAGATGCAGCATATCCAACAATAAAAACAGGACAGTCGCCGTCTTATGGAATCCCAAAGCAACGTCAAGCCCGAGCACGATCAGGGATTCACAGGCGAAATTGGATGGCAATGCTCTGGCAGCCTTCCAAACACTCCGACAGGAAGCACGCAAGGCTCTTGAGGAAACGAGGGGTGACGTTTGGGAAGAGGAAAGCAGGCCATCCTCCCCCAACGTGGAAATAACCGAAGTTCGCTCTTTGCGTATGCCGACGCCTACCAGGGAGTTTCTTCGTGGGGTCAAACACAAAAATGCCCACCATCCGGGCGTGGAAGTAGATGTGTCGTACATGTTTGAGTCCCCTTCTCATCTATGAATTTTCTTCCCCCCCGCTTCCGTGCGCTTTTCTGGTTGAGAACCCGATTAAATCCAGACGTGAGGGTGAGATCGAGTCAAAATCCGGTGATCTCACGTGTAATTGGACGGAGAAACGTGTTGCACGCACCGCAATGTTACCAATCTCAATCAGGGATACCTCGGTCGTTGTGATAAAGTCAGCAGGCAGTTTGGGCAGCTCTTAAAATAGGCTGAGATCGAGCGGGGGTCGCGTGGGGGATGGCAGGAAGTGCAGGAGGGGGGGGAAGCTGGAAGGCGGATTTTGAGAACATCGGGTCGTTAACCCCAAAAATCGAGCGAGACCAGAGACAGCCACAGGGATGAAATCGAAGAGCTCAGAGGACTTTTTCCGTTCCCCGAGCCCACGTAAAGGCGTCAAGCCGTAGACCGCGGGAGTACTGTGCGCGATGTCGCCTAGACAGGACCCATAGTTTCAGGAGAGGAGTGAGGAAGAAGAAAATCAAAAGGAAATCAGGAATGGCAAATGGCGCCATCGATCGCGGGAGTGATTGTGATCGGATCAATGGGTAGGCCCCCGGTTTGTTCCGCCAATCTAGCGGCATTGCTCACTACGAGCTTGCGCCGAGCTCAGCTACTGGAGCCAACTCGAACTCATGTGTGGGGACGGTCCGACTGGCCACTGCTTGCCGCACGGGGCCATGACTAGTGGCTGCAAGGTTGTGCTTGTGGAGCTAGTTTCTACGCCGATTTGACGCCGGTCGTTTCCCCGGGTTGACATTGAACAAAAGCCTCAACCTGAGTGCTGGGAGGCTGATAAAGGCTTCTTTCGCCAACTGCTTTCCATTTTCCTCTCATTCACCCCTCTGTACAGCTCAATGCTCAGGGCGCTTAATTAGGCGCCTGTGCTCTAGTACGATTCTTAATGTTATGCGCACCCTTGAATTCAGCGAGCGCAAACTTTTTCCCGAGATATGTTCTGGGTCCGTTGAAGAATGTGACGACATGGCGGTGGCCCTGGATTTCTTTGGAGGCTAGAGGGACGTCTCTGACAGTCAGCCATCTCTTCGATTTGAAGTCCTTCGCGTCGGGACCCCAGAAGACTTCGGATCTGTTCGTGCACCGGATTGACAGAAACAAGACGATGGAACCCGGCTCGGCTTTCAAGTTTATGCTACTGCAAATCTCTCGAACTTGAAGGATCGAAAACAAACCAATTCCAATAACTCTCCTCACCAAATCTATGCGCGGTGGGTTTCGCTCGCAGTCTTGCTGCCCGAGTCAAAAGAATTGCGTCGTCAGTGAACATCCTCCGCACCCTCCTTGACTACCATTGCCGCTAGGAGTCCCGACGCGTGCTCCGAGGGATTCCCAGATCACAGGCTCGGTGCGCGAGGTAAGACGAGTTGCGCATCCTTCGTGACTGCTGGCAACTGCAAACAAAGTACGCCTGCTATTAGTGGTAATAGAGAGCTTGCGCAAAAGCCACATGCGGCTTTTGGGTGCGCAAACTCACCGCAGGCGGCTTTTTTTTTTTCGCCCCGGCGGCCAGAGGGCGCCATTCGACACTCCTAGTGATGCTCCGGAGCAAAAAAAAATATAGTGCCGCGTGCGGCTTTGAAAGCCGCATGTGTGCCATTCGCATGGTAGGCTTTCCGACCATCAGCAGCTTTCTAGCTGCGTTATTTGAACGCAAATAAAATTGACATGGCAGTGTCGCGTGCCTGATTAAGGCCAAATTTTTACAGTTCGCAGCAACACTGCGGGCGGAATCTTCGGGCACAGTGGGAATATGGGACTCCAATGGGAAATTTATTTATTTTTTGACCGGCTATGTTGCAACCGCTCTCTGCGCAGCGGGTCACTTGAGGTGGTTGGAGCAGAGAAATGCAGAGGTAGGAGAGAGGCCATCGAAAGGGAATAAATTGGATGGGGATTGAACCAAATGGCCCCCAACGAAAGCCGAGGATTTCGTTAAGAGAACGAATAATTTATACTAAACTACAAGACCTTCGGGTCCGGATACATGACCAGAAAAGAGTACAAAAGAAATAAAACTACGGGCATAGTGCTACTTGCGGACTCTGGCATAGCCGATCGCAGTTAGCCGCAGTTGCCGGTTCCGTGCCGAGACGCGTGCGTGATCCTTACTGAGTGACGCTCACTGACCCTCTTGGCCTCTCCTTTGGTGGGTGTTGACTGCTTTCCTGGTGGATGCCACTTCTCATCCAGGACGTCCTTTCAGAACTCTTGTCTCCTGCAGCAGCTGACCCACCTTGGAGCGAATCGCGATTGTGTAATTTTATCAAAATTTTATCGTTTGGCGCTGTTTGGGCTTTCTCCCAAATCTCCCACTTCTCCCATATTTCCCTGCCGCCATTTAGGTGTCTCCTGTTTGATTTATCCTAGTCAATTTCGCTGGATAGCCCTTCCAGCACTCTTGCCTTCTGCAGCAACTCACCCACCACCGGCGATCGTGCGGGTTCGTTGTTTGCATCTGTTTGGACTTTCTCCCAAATCTCTCACTTCTCCCATATTTCCGCTTGAAAAGTATGAGCCTGTCCGCTCCTTTCGTTCGTCTTACCTTATCCCTGGTACTTACGCTCACGTTGTCGCCGGCCTTCGGTGCACTCACGGTGTCTTGTCAGCCGAGTATGGCTACTCATCCATGGATCCCCCCAGCCTCTTTGCCTAACCGGCGCCACCTCTACCACCTGGTGCGTCCTGATTTTTTTGTATCCGATACTGAAATGGTAATCTCTGTGACGTCCAGATGTATTTGCCTTCCATCCCAGGCCCGAGTTGGCAGCACCGGCCCCGTGGGATGCCGGGTCCGCCTCTTCTTGGCTCCCGGTGTCTACACAGCAACCTAGCCGACTGGGGGCGATGACTCAATACAGCACGACTGGGATAAGTTCGTTACCAGGTATGAGCTGTACGACAGGTGGTTTATTCATCCTTGAGTAAATTCAGCTGATAAGACACCTGTGACATTTATAGCTTTCAGCCAGCCGCAACTCAAACCCCTTCCACGGAATCGAGTGCAGCAGATTTGTTTGATGACAGCTACGAGTGCGATTCACAATTCTGCGCGGTTTTTACAAGCTTAAAGACCTCCATTTCCAGCATTGATCTCCTCATGGCAAACACCGGGTTAATTTGCGGCATAAGAGTTGTGGGGAGGCGGAGAGATTAGGTGCAGGGAGGGGGGGATGTACGGCAGAGTGCAGAAAGAAAATATGCACTGGAGTTCTTTCTTCTGACTCACCTTCAGCGGGAAATGTATGGACCAACATAGAATACAACCAATTAGTTGACAAACAAAGAGGGGACCCCACTTGGCTAGCCTTTGGAGGTCAGGAAGTGTCAAATATTCGATGCCTCCCAAAAGATGGCAGCGGAGGAATGCAGCAAGCCGCAAGTGTCATAACGCAAGATCACAGGAAGACTAACTTCCAAAGAGAAACGCGGCCCAGAGCACCATATAGCGCCGTGGAGGGAATAACAGACTGCTGACCAAGAAATCCTAGATATCGCCACCGTTGCCACAGCGGAAGGAGAGTCATAACTCATTTTTCTGGGTTAGATTATTTGTGCAGACCCAGAATGCAACAATTAATCTCAGTAACCAAATATTCATCAAGATCATCGATTGCGGGACGAGAGTTAAATTACGCGCTGAGATAGTTGTGTGTATTGAAGAAAATTGTTCAAGAGAGTTGCATCCCTACTCCCTCACTCTTATGAAGATCCCTCCTCCTCCTCGTATCGCGGCATAGCCTGGGGGCGGGGGCTGTCGTCGCGATAACCCTTGCCCGGATGGTGGCCATTTTTGCGTTTGACCCCACGAAGAAACTCCCTGGTAGGCGTCGGCATACGCACAGGGCGAACTTCGGTTATTTCCACGTTGGGGGAGGATGGCCTGCTTTCCTCGTCCGAAACGTCACCGCTCGCGTCCTCAAGAGCCTCGCGTGCCTCCTGTCGGAGTGTTTGGAAGGCTGCGAGAGCATTGCCATCCAATTTCGCCTGTGAATCCCTAATCGTGCTCGGGTTTGACGTTGCTTTGGGATTCCATAGGACGGCGACTGCTCTATTTTTATTGGTGGATATGCTGCCCATCTGCTGGTAGCCGTTGCTGCGCGCCTTGTACTCAAATAGTTTTGATTTGTCCAATTGGGGGAACCAGAGGAGCTTGTCAAACTCCTCAACACAAAGCTGACGCACATCTAAGCCGTCAGGCCTCTCGAGCGCCGCGCAGTACATCCGGAATGCTGGAACACGCTTCCACCCTTGATTGTCTGCATAGTTGACCTGGGAATCAAGAGTGGGAAAGAGCAGATCTCTGGTCGTCCTCCACGCAGTGTCGCTTTTTGTCCAATAGCAAGCGGGGAAGTAGGTTAGGAGGCTGTTGTGTCGGAAAGTGTTGGGTCCAACTAGGCTTCTCTGGGAGGCGTTGAGGTCCATGTAGTTGAGATCGCGCGCCTTGGTAATACCGATCTGGCCAAAGACATTGACGATTAGCGTCACAAAAAGTTTGCCTGCGGTCATCTCGTGCGGAACCTCTCCATGCTGTGACTCAACAGGGAGGTCAGGACCGTGGTCGAACACCTGGTCATTCGTCGTCATTATAAAATTGTCGGTGATGTCAATGTCCCGAGGTGCGATACTGCGAGCGGTACGGACGTCGCGAACCATGATACCAGGTGTACGGCCCGTCGGGCGTGTATAAAGATTCTCGATCTCGGTCCAGGCTACGTTAAAAAGCCTGGCGATTTGGACCGGCTCCCAAATTTCCTTGGGGCTCCTGACTCGTAGGACATTCGAGATCGCGGGGTCGGTGTAGCTGACCGACGGGAGCCACATTGCTCCGCGCGTCATTACCGGGACTGTTGTGGTTTCGTGATGGGGGGAGTAGAAAGAGGTTTGGGCGACCTGATCACGACCGCGGGCGGTCTCGAAGGTGGCCAGGCATAGGTCGCGATCGTGTTGGTTATTGGGGGGAGTGCGGTTGAGCGAGTTGTATAGATACACGGCTGTGGCGACCAACATCACAGCGAACGTGTCTTTCCGAGCGGGTCGATCAGCATCGGCAACCATGCGAAAGAGCAAGGAAAGACCCATTGTGCGGTTCAGACGCCAAGCCCTGGGAATGAGAATAAGCGGTCCATTCACATCGGCATGATTGCGACTGTACATACCAGATGTTCTCCGCGGGGAGTACAAAGATCTGATTCCTCAAGAGCTCCAGGTCAATATCTGCCAGGGGAAACACGTCTACCGCATGAGCGAGGGGAACCCGCGCCTCCAGTCGCAAAACGATAGGAGTCTTCGCCCGGTGCCACTCCAATAGAACCCGATAAACTTCGGTGACTTGACTGATACGATCCTCAGCGTCGGTGAGTTTGAGAACCTGCATCCCTGCGAGCGTCGGGACCTTGGAACGGGTGGATGCGTTGTACAACGCCGCTTTATCGGTGGTGTACAGCTGGATGTAGGAGATACGGGCGGCGGTGACGGGGTTCGCAGCAAAGCTCCAGCGGCCGCCAGCAACACTGCTGATTCCAGCCCAAACATCAAGTGAAGGGGACTTGCACTGAGCCCATTGCTCAGGAGTGATATGAAGGAGTAACTCCACCAGCTCTTGGTGGCTGTCGCGGCGGGGAAGGACTCCGAATCCGGGGGGGGGGTGAACCTCAAGACCAACATCGACCCAGACGTAGGCGTCCTCGCTCGCGACGTTGACAAGGAGCTGCAGGATCTGTGTTCGGACTGTGTCATTGCTCCTCACACGTGTAATGTCCTTCACGCCACGAATTTGCAGGAGAAAGTAGGCCCCACGCCCCCACTCCAGGTCCCGAAGCTTATTCATGACGTAGTTGGCCACGGACGAGCCGTGCTCAGCACTGACGAGTTTCGTGGATTTGCTTTGCCTAGCCGAACCAACAAATCCCTGCGCTCGTTTTTTTTCGCTCTCGTAGTTCGGAGCCAGCCCTGCGGCTCTCTCGGGTTCATAATACTTAATGGCCTTCACCAGAAAGCCATAGAGCGCGGTAGAGACCGCTAAGTCCGTTGGGGGGCCAGCGGCGCCGTCCGCAAACTGTGGCAGCATGATGTACAATGCATACCGTGCGCTGGGGCCACAAGAGCCCCACCATAGCCCGTAATCTTGGCCTGGGTCCCGGCTGACGCGATCTCCGTTTTCATCCTGATGTCAGTGTCAGCGGCAGTGACCAACGAGAATAAAGAACAAAACCAACGTCAAACTCAGCCTGAGTGTGGAGGTGCCCCATAGCGGCAGGAGATGGCCACAACGTGAAGACACCGTACTCCGCCTCCCAGGGGAAGTCGGTTTTGATTACGATGATCGAGTCGACGTCCCGGAAAATCTCGGGATCAACGTCACCCCCAGGCGGGAGTGGCTCGTCAACGACAAGGATTAAGGCGCTTGGGGGTCGGGCGTCGTCAGGGCCAGGCGTGTAATGTCCAGAGTTGACGAAGTCAAGGAGCCTGCGGAGTGCAGGCTGATCGAGTTTCTTGTACGGCGCATCAAGCACATTGCCGCCGGCGACAACTGCCCGACGGAGGGTAGCAACTTCCGCGAGGAAGTCTGAGAGCGTCAGGCCTTGGAGCTGGCGCTGGGGCATGGGGGCTTAAGGTAACCTGGACGGCTTGTCTCAAACCTGGCTATGGCGATAGGAAGGCAGAGAAATATTGTGCGGATCCCGGCGCTAGGTTCAACCTTAAACCTGACCCTGATCACCCTGATCGAAACCTCGTTGGCAGATCAGGTGCATGACAACCTAACAGCCTAACAACCACCTAACCATCTAACCACCACCGCCACCTAACTGAGTCTGTCGTTCCCTCGTGCGGCCATTCGGCCCCAATGCGGGTACACAGCTTGAAGTCCGCCGTTGTCGCCTGACATAGCACAGAAACTTATGGCTTAATCGGGTATTTGAAGCACTGACTTTCGGCGGCACCTGACCAAACCTGAAGAATTCGCGGCAGCCATTGGGTATTCAACCCCAGCTAAATTAAACGAACTCCCAATATTAAAGTGATATTTTTCGCGTTTCAACACATGTGACGTCAGTGTCTCCAGAGAATTCGAGTGACCATTCGACCTCAATGCTGGCAACGGTACTGGTTCGACCCGAGCGGTGCCTCTGGTATTCAACTACAATGCTATTATGTAATCAAATTACGCAGCCACTCCGGCTCAAATGAGGGTGAATGGCCGGCAAGCGGCGGGTCACAAACAGAAATTTGGATGATTCATATCCAGGAGGTGCTAGCAGCTACAGAGTGAGCAGTTTTATTTATTTTACAGAGTTGTTCAGCGATTTATCGAGTTCAAATGTATTTACAAGGAAATGCACGGTGAATGAACAACTCGAATACACGGTAGACCGAGAGACATGATCTGAGGTGCAACATAGACGCGCTGCTGCCGTCTTTTATGCAACAAGCACTGGGTTGAGCTCAGAGTTGAGTCCTTAGTTGACTGAATACGGTAGTTGAGACCGCCAGTGAGATTACTATGATGGCACCCATCCAGTCAAATATCAGTAAAGAGACTCCGCGCCAAAGAAATGGACTCAGAAAAAAATTATACGGCTGTTCGCCGTGCCCGTGACGGGCGTGGCTGTCGGTTCGACGGGTGTCAAACGGGCATGGCTGTTCCGTTCCCGCGCCGTCGCGAGGTCTTGAGAATTGTCCATGGAGCGGGATGGGCAACGGGACGGAGCCGTGGCCAGTTCTTTCCTTTTTTCTTCGCTGCATCGTGTGCTACCTGCCCTGGGTTCAGGGACCGTCACTCGAGGTTGAATAATGTAGATTGAAGGTTTGGATCATCTTTGGGCTTGGTAAACTGGTCCGAGGTAACGAGGTAATATTGGGCCTTCCGGAAAAAATGGCCCGATCTCTTGGTAGTCCCAGACCAGTCTCTGAAGTGTTGAGAGGGGGCGAGAGGGATTTTTTTACTGTGGCAGAGGTCGTTGACACGTCCGACGCGCCGATTCCCAAATTAATGTGTGCGGATCATAGAGAGAAACGAGACGCCGAAGTTACGGTGTTGATCATGATTGCTGATTAATTTATATGCTCTGATAGGCACTGCTGGGGCCGACTCGAATAGATTGGGCTCTATGTAGGTGCTGCGGAAAATCCGGTGGCCGTTTCTGACCGTCGACGGCAGAAAACCCGTCCCGTCGAAAACATTTCTGAACCCCGACGGAACGGGACGGCTACCCGTAGAGCCGTCGAGACGGGCAGGGCGAACAGACCTAGAGAAAAAGAAAAAAGGATATGAAAAATTCAAGGTACAGTTATCTCTGCGGCGCTGCCAGTGGTTTGAACTTGAAGTGTGTCTAAGTTTTTCTTTCGACTCATTGCCATACAAGGTGGGCTTCCAGACTCGGCATGGATCTGAATAGACTCACATCAGAGGACAATCACAGAGAAAGCTTTGACAGAGTAGGAAGAAGCGCAAGCGACAATTGGCTAGCCCCTGAGAGTCACGAGAATCATGACTAAGTGCACGATTATATAAGCCGATTCGCGACATTTTTGGTACCCTAAGCACAATCAGAACTGACGTTCTGTTTGTGAAACACATTCAGTGTGGGTAGGTATAGGTATTTGAGTATTCAACCCTTGTGAAGCACCCTAGAATAAATTGTGCCACCGACCCGGCGGGCGGTGTTTGCGGAGCAGATTTAGCGTCATTTTACGGCCTCCGAATTAAAACGCGAGGGTGGGTATTCAAGCGACAAACAGCAGCATAAACGACATTCAACGGTGCGGCCACCCGGCCACAGCGTCGGTATTCGATCCAGATCCCAAAACAGTATCACCGTCGTTCGACGGTGCCCAAATAAAAATGTGGGGCCATCCAGGCACCAAACGTGCGGGTATTCAACCCAAAACCTGAAACAACGGCACTAACCTCGTTCGATGGTGCTTTGACTCACATTTATTTCGGATACTACACTCGTCTGTTCGGAATCATACCAGCATCTCCCAACTATGTTCTGCAGTGCCAATCCGGTCTAGGTCTCTGGTACGCAGAGCAGATTTGAGGCTTCTTTGCCTTATTCTCCACGGTACGTGCTCGTCTCATCAATTATGTGCTTCTTTCCGCTTTCATCAGCCTGGCACCTGCCTTGATATCCGAGGCCAGTACGATGAAGCCGACCGCGCGTACACCGGGTCTCAATATATATTCGTGTCCCGCTTACTGTCCGCCTTTGGTCCTCATTAATATTGTTCAGAAACACGTTCGCATTTCGATGGCAAGCAGTGAGCTCAGTTTCAAGCATGTACACGTCGTACATATTCGCCTTCGTCTGGTATGGATTCTTCGTCGCGCCCAAGCTACTGCACATATGGGAGCCACGGCGCGCGCGAAACAGCACATACCGACCGGCTCATTTGCCTCTTCTCCCTCCCAGTCTCGGTATGTCTGCCGTGATCACAAATAACAACGCGCCAACAGGAAATCACATGGCGAACGACGAGGGCATTCCGCCCTAGTACTTCCTACCTTCACCACTTTCCGCCTCCGCTTTTCTATGTACATGCCGTGATTTGCAGACTGTTTCGGCCTTGCGCTTGGGGCGGCCGTGACGCGCCCCATGCCCTCCATCCATGCGTTTTCGGGATTTATGGACGCGCCTTCCTCTCATATTATTTTTGAGGGGTTCGTGCCAGCTAATGGTTAGAAAATCAGGCTGTTTGTGAATACCCTTCTTGTTCGATTTGGATCATGCTGCGATGGGTGAAGAATAAACTGGTGTACGGATGTAGGGCTTCGGTGTGTCGCTCTGTCGGTCTCTCTTTTTTCTTTCTTTTTTCCCCTCGACGTCGAATTCGTTAGCGGCGGTAACAATCCCTCGGTTCGCCACCATCCCCGAGCTGCAATCCTGCCTTCCAAGACATCGGGCCGTGGCATAGGCAGTCGGGTTCCGCATTTCGGTGCGTTCTTTCAGACAAGGGGAATATACACTGAGCATCATTTTGATCAGTACTGTGGCGGATCGCGAGTAACCTCAGAACAAGATCAGTCACCAATTTCTTGAGCCACCCTCTCCTAGATGACGGCCACCTTTGGCAGGTCCGTCACTCTATTAGTGGTCTTGAACCATATGACGGCTTGCCTGCCGGCCTTCGCTGCCTTCACAGACAAAACTCTGACGGAATTCCTTCCCAGCGGCGCCAGGACAGGCCTCGCTGGGAACACATACAGCTAGTATAGCTAGTGCGTTGTCCAGGTCCTCGCTCGTCGTTTCACTCTGACGCACGGTGACAGCCCAGCCGTACCGTACAATGCCTCGCAGTTCCACTACTGCAGCGGTACCACCGCGGCCTCCATCAATAACTTCAACGACGCGAACAAGTTTGCCTCTCCGCTTCTTTCCCCTGTTATCCTGCTGACGTCTGCTCAACTTGCATTTCTGCGAAGCAAGTGGACTCGTGCTTATCGGATAAAAGTACCTAACCCGGAAAAGATAGCTAAGCGGCCTAGCGGACTTGACGCCGGAGCACAGCTGCGTGCGCAAGATCATGGCTGCGTTCCTCAACGAGTTGCTTTCGCTCGTGACTGCGTTCCTCACCATCACCTCTGCATACGAGACGCAGGTGCGTTCCCTCCCTTCCCTCCGTTCCTGGCCTCACCCTGGCTTCTATACTAATTTATTTTCGCTGTGCTTAGGAAGTGATCCTTGGCGCGGGCGAGGCGGTTCAGACGGTGCAGTACGTCACCACCGGGTGTGTTTTTCTTTACATTAAATGAGTGGCGGCTGATCTGTGAGGAGTGATGCAGAGGCGTGATGGAGTTCCCGGCGCTAGCGAGCGCATATTTCCCGCGGAGTCCTGTGATGCGTCTCACCTTCTCCCTCTCCTCATTATCCTCCCCTCCATCGCAATTTGATATTTCGCTCCTGACACGCGGACCGCAGATCGCAGCCGTCACGCTGTCGAGTACGTGTATCTCATAACATGGATATAGGCGAGTCAAATTCTTAATGAAAGAATCGCCGATAATGGCAGGGGTCGTGGGCCTGGCAAAAAAGCCTACGCGCCACACTTAGGCGGGCCGTTTACGCCTGAGGATTTGGCCCCAAGGACGGACATGGATTTCCACAGGCACAAATCGAAATCCGTTGTCGTAATTTATTCGGAGCGCGAGTTCCGTTCGGCTGAAGCACTGTACATGTTTACAGGAGCCTAGACATAGTCGCGTACATCTGTACAGCCCTGAAGCTAAACCAGCCTTCAGCTATATGTTGAACGCCTGCTTCGTTTCCCCGCATTTGTGCTCGCGGGTACGGCCGGGATTCTTGTCATGTTCGATGCGAGTCGGTCTTCTTGCTCACTATCCACTCATTCAGGGTTCTATCTTGCGGTGACAAACAACAGCTTGATAGCGGTTGGGCCGCGCTTGAACCGGATGAATGCGGCTCACGAAAGTACCGTAGGTCACACGTTCGACCGGTTCAAGATAAACGAAACAACATTCATGCCAACAGAATTTTACAAATAACCACGTGCAATGCCCGTCGACCGCTCCAGCAACCCTATCATCTCCAATTCAGGGCAGTAACTGCAACCCCCACCTACAATCACCGCCTGATCGAAGTCCACAAGGGTGACAACTCCGCGATGATTGATGGGTCCCATCCTTGATGGGGCGAGTCCTATCTTTGATGGGGCGAGTTCTATTCTCCTTTCCTCATCGATAGGACTCGTGTACTGATGATAGGACTGGGCGAGTCCCAGTCCTATTCTTCTCGTCAATACTCCTTGAAGTTGATACCCACGCGAGCTGTGCATAAATCCGGTCGCTTACCCCTTTTAGATGGTTCTCGGACTTTTCCGTGGCCACGATGCAGCTCGGAGCAGCATGAGGTGCCCAATATAGTAACTTCCAAGCTGAGCTGGTAATCAGCTCGAGTTACCTCACCTCGCCGCAACACTACATATAACCTCGTTGCCATGATGGCATTTTCTTCGTCCTTTCCGTTAGAGGGCCTGTGTGTCTCTCGATGGGGGCAGTCCCGCGCGTCGCAAGCCCGCCCATGAACCCGCTGGCGTCCGCGCCTGTAACGCTTCGGAATGTACACCGAGCTCCAGTTTAACGACCGCGGCCGTGTCCAGGGCATGATATTACCCCGAACACACGGCCGACCGACGACGCTGTGTGGTTCGAGCAACTCAAGGTTGCACTCAAGACCATCGGACTGGGCACGTCACACTCAATGTGGCAATGGACCGCGACTCCGACGCTTGCAAACGCCTTGTCCAAGCCATGTTCGTCCCGTCAGAGGCCCGGTGAGTGCCTCGACGGACGGACATTCTTGGACACGGCGTTTTCAAACGCCGGAGTCAGCTCACTCTCTAATATCTCAGGCCTGAACTCTGGTGTTCTCCTCTACTTTCATTCTGCCGAGCTGTTCTACCGATGGCCGCTCCTCAAGCCCCAAATCGGTGGATGACTACGAGTTCTTCCGGCTCTGGGAGAGGGAAGACCGTCCGCCAGAAGCCCCAAGATCACCAACCGTGAGATCTCTCGCACAGCGAGCAAGACGGGAACGCGAGCGTGCCGAAAAGGAAATGCAGATGGATATCGATGGTGCGCTGATTATGTCCTGTTTAAACTGCCTTCAATACTCATCACAGCACAGGGTCGTGCCAGTGCCATGGAAGTCCTGGCGCGTTTCTCGATGTGTTGTCGTCCAGTGACGCACTGTATCTCCGGCCTTTCCTCTGCCTTGCTCATCTCCTATCTGTAGCCTACAGCATGTGCGAGTTCGGCGTCCTCTCTGTCCTCTGTGGGACAGCCGTGCACAATAGCGCGCAAATTTGGTGCATTCCCGCTTTGATCTCACCCTCTTCTCGTGGTGACCACATAATGACAAAGGATTGTGGGCGCGCTCGGTGTTGCGCCCTAATGCTCGCCGCACCTCGCCGAGCGGCGTTGTGGGTCTTCTGTTGGACGGAATTTACCTCCGTGTGGTTGCGGGTGTGCGGGTCTGGATTACTTTGTTTGCGGTTGCCAGCAGTCAACGAAAGACGAGCAACTCGTCCAACCTTGCGCACCGTTGTGGGCACGCTCGGTGTTGCGCCCTAATGCTCGCCGCACCCCGCCCAGCGGCGTTGTGGGTCTTTTGTTGAACGGAATTTACCTCCGTGTGGTTGCGAGTGTGCGGGTCTGGATTACTTTGTTTGCGGTTGCCAGCAGTTACGAAAAACGAGCAACTCGTCCTACCTCGCGCACCGTTGTAGGTGCGCTCGGTGTTGCACCCTAGTGCTCGCAGTACGCGTTGCAGGTCTTCCGGTGGACAGAATTTACCTTGTTGTGGTTGCGAGTGTGCGGGTCTGGATTACTTTGTTTGGGGTTGTTCACAGTCAGGGAGGATGAGCAACCCGTCCTATCTCGCGCACCGTTGTGGGCACGCTCGGTGTTGCACCCCGGACCCCGCCGAGCGGTGTTGCAGGTCATTTGTTGGACGGAATTTACCTTCGTGTGGTTGCGAGTGTGCGGGTCTGGATTACTTTGTTTGCAGTTGCCAGCAGTCACGAAGGATGCGCAACTCGTCTTACCTCGCGCACCGAGCCTGTGATCTGGGAATCCCTCGGAGCACGCGTCGGGACTCCTAGCGGCAATGGTAGTCAAGGAGGGTGCGGAGGATGTTCACTGACGACGCAATTCTTTTGACTCGGGCAGCAAGACTGCGAGCGAAACCCACCGCGCATAGATTTGGTGAGGAGAGTTATTGGAATTGGTTTGTTTTCGATCCTTCAAGTTCGAGAGATTTGCAGTAGCATAAACTTGAAAGCCGAGCCGGGTTCCATCGTCTTGTTTCTGTCAATCCGGTGCACGAACAGATCCGAAGTCTTCTGGGGTCCCGACGCGAAGGACTTCAAATCGAAGAGATGGCTGACTGTCAGAGACGTCCCTCTAGCCTCCAAAGAAATCCAGGGCCACCGCCATGTCGTCACATTCTTCAACGGACCCAGAACATATCTCGGGAAAAAGTTTGCGCTCGCTGAATTCAAGGGTGCGCATAACATTAAGAATCGTACTAGAGCACAGGCGCCTAATTAAGCGCCCTGAGCATTGAGCTGTACAGAGGGGTGAATGAGAGGAAAATGGAAAGCAGTTGGCGAAAGAAGCCTTTATCAGCCTCCCAGCACTCAGGTTGAGGCTTTTGTTCAATGTCAACCCGGGGAAACGACCGGCGTCAAATCGGCGTAGAAACTAGCTCCACAAGCACAACCTTGCAGCCACTAGTCATGGCCCCGTGCGGCAAGCAGTGGCCAGTCGGACCGTCCCCACACATGAGTTCGAGTTGGCTCCAGTAGCTGAGCTCGGCGCAAGCTCGTAGTGAGCAATGCCGCTAGATTGGCGGAACAAACCGGGGGCCTACCCATTGATCCGATCACAATCACTCCCGCGATCGATGGCGCCATTTGCCATTCCTGATTTCCTTTTGATTTTCTTCTTCCTCACTCCTCTCCTGAAACTATGGGTCCTGTCTAGGCGACATCGCGCACAGTACTCCCGCGGTCTACGGCTTGACGCCTTTACGTGGGCTCGGGGAACGGAAAAAGTCCTCTGAGCTCTTCGATTTCATCCCTGTGGCTGTCTCTGGTCTCGCTCGATTTTTGGGGTTAACGACCCGATGTTCTCAAAATCCGCCTTCCAGCTTCCCCCCCCTCCTGCACTTCCTGCCATCCCCCACGCGACCCCCGCTCGATCTCAGCCTATTTTAAGAGCTGCCCAAACTGCCTGCTGACTTTATCACAACGACCGAGGTATCCCTGATTGAGATTGGTAACATTGCGGTGCGTGCAACACGTTTCTCCGTCCAATTACACGTGAGATCACCGGATTTTGACTCGATCTCACCCTCACGTCTGGATTTAATCGGGTTCTCAACCAGAAAAGCGCACGGAAGCGGGGGGGAAGAAAATTCATAGATGAGAAGGGGACTCAAACATGTACGACACATCTACTTCCACGCCCGGATGGTGGGCATTTTTGTGTTTGACCCCACGAAGAAACTCCCTGGTAGGCGTCGGCATACGCAAAGAGCGAACTTCGGTTATTTCCACGTTGGGGGAGGATGGCCTGCTTTCCTCTTCCCAAACGTCACCCCTCGTTTCCTCAAGAGCCTTGCGTGCTTCCTGTCGGAGTGTTTGGAAGGCTGCCAGAGCATTGCCATCCAATTTCGCCTGTGAATCCCTGATCGTGCTCGGGCTTGACGTTGCTTTGGGATTCCATAAGACGGCGACTGTCCTGTTTTTATTGTTGGATATGCTGCATCTGCTGGTAGCCATTGCTGCGCGCCTTGTACTCAAATTGTTTTGTTTTGTCCGATTGGGGAAAAAGAGACAGAGACACGACCAGTCATAGAGTTGAAAGTCATCTCCACCCGAAAGTGTGCTACTTTGTCTGGCACATACTATGACCACGACCCCCGCTAACAGCCAACCGCCTTGGACGCGATCCTGGTTCTTTCCTCCTTTTCGTGAGCGTCTTCGGTCTTCCTCAAGAACCGGCAGCTGATGGCACAGAGCAATCTCTTCATGGCACAACGCCCTCGCGGTTCCTCTCCCCGAAAGACGCTTCTGGCGCTGGAGTCCCCGGAGGTCGCGACGGGGTAAGAGGCCTCGTCCTGGAGATCAACCTCGTTCAAATTTTCTATCGAAGCCGCTCGCAATCGGCCATGCACGTCTTCGGCATCTTCTTCCAGGATCCTAAGTTCACTCCGCTTGACTGAAGGTCAGTGTGCATTCCTCGGTTGCATTCCTTTCTCAGACGTACATTGACTACTTCAACTGTTATTAAAATCTGATGTGCGAGCCCCGGCCTGTCCCGCGAGGAGCTGAAGTTGGAACGGCCAGCTAGTTCATCCAGGAATCTCAGAGGATGCATAGGGAGGATGCGAGTGGCAGACACTGAGCAGAGCCTTGTAGCGCTTTGTTGGTCAAAACCTAGTGCGAGCAACCCTGCAAATGTATGCTATTCCATTCTTCAACTTCCATGATCCTCGGCAATAGCGTGGCATGATTAGATTAGATATGTCTCTTAAACTTGTTATCCATTGCACAAAATTCAGGCTCACCGTCATCAGGGAGATCAGTCAAAGAATTTCTGGCAACTCCGCCATTCAAAGGGTGATGTCAAATTGATCGGGAGACTGATTAAAAAAAGCCGATCCTGCCGAGCGGCGAAACCCTCGGCAATCTGAGGGCATTTCCGGCCAAATAAAACCGCCGGAATGACCGATTTTCCCCGAGTCGTCGTACATGTGTGTTGTGTTGTGTTATGTGGCACACACAATGTAGCGGGATACAAGACCACACCAGCACATATGCACAAGCAGTCTGTGGGCCTTTCTTCACTTCCCTGTTGTCGAAGTCCTGCCACCCTGCGGCGTGTTCTGATTGAAGGTGAGGCTCGGGTGGCTTGAGCTCGAATGGTTAAACTTGAAGCTAATCACATAAAAAGTCACAGTCGCAAAATCGCCATCATGTCCAGCACTCGTGCAGCAGATCGCGCCAGCATCATAGCCATTGAGATAGAGATTCCGAGTCAAGAGGGCCCGATGTCCATCCGCACGCGAGAATTGCGATGCGAGATGAGGTCTGCCCAAGCTCGGCTCGACTCATACAGATACCCGGTCTTGACATTGCCGAACGAACTCACCTCCAAAATATTTGTCCACTTCCTCCCAGTCTACCCCCTCTGCCCACCGATAACGGGAATCCAGTCTCCCACTCTCCTGACACAAATCTGTCATAAATGGACAGTGATAGCGCTTGCCACGCCTGAGCTCTGGCGGGCGTTGTCGCTCCACTACATAAGTCACCAGGCTGCGGAACGACAAATCGAGACACTGGAGTCATGGCTGACCAGATCTAGAAGCTGCCCACTTTCCATCGAAACGTCGGACTATTGCTATCATTTGAACTTGCCCATCCACAGGTTCATGGCTACAGTCATTCCGCACTGCAAGCGCTGGGAATACGCTAAAGTCGCGGCCGACCCATCCCACATTGTTGACATGGAAGGCCCTATGCCCCTCCTTCGTCAGTTGGAGATTGAGACACCCTGGGTCTACCTCAGGCCCCCCAAATTCATGGCCCCCTCATTTCGCGATGTCCCCCAGCTCCGCTCGGTCACCCTCTGGGGTTCCACATGCCGTCCCACCTTGCTACCTTGAGCCCAACTGACATCGTTGACGCTGCTGTGCAGATCACCGCAGAAATGCGCACTCATCCTTGCACAGACGGTCAGCCTCGTCTATTGCAAACTGGCCCTCGTGTCCGATGGCGCATGGGACGCCATTCTCCCCACGAAACTCGAGTGTCTGGAATCTCTGGTTTTGATACAGTTTATGGAATACGGAGAGCCCCCGATCGGTTATCTGGATACCTTTGTTGTTCCTTCGCTCCAAAGTCTTCAAGTCCCGGACGAATACATCACTCCAGACCCGCTCCGAACGCTCGCATCCCTCATCTCAAAGTCTGGGTGCGAGTTGCAGGAATTGTGTGTTACGGGCAAGCTATCTATGTCCAAGAACATGTACCGTGATGCATTTCCCTCCGTTCCAAGTATATCCTTCGATGCCACGATAACGGAATATGTCAGGGGGTACAAAGGACGATGAGAGGGCATCAGCTTCGGGGAACGCTGTCGAGTCGGTTTCGATTAGCACTGTCAGGTGCGTTCCAACCTTCTCTCTCACTTGTTAAACTCATGACCATCAGTGTTCCTGATAGTATCGTCAGATATGGTGTTTTTTTTTTTTTTCAAATTCGGAGGAACTTCGTCGTTGTATCACTGAGGACTAGTGCCCTTGCGCTTATCGAAATTGTCGGTCTCGTTCCTTTGAATTTCTTGTTCAAGTCAACCCAACACACATGCATCGGGGCTTTTGCTTTTTATTCTTTGCTGCCTTCGTCATCACTGTCCACCTCATGTTGTGTTTAGTACACGATTCGAGCTTTATCTGCAACGTTTAGTACATAATTCCAAAACCGGGTGATGCCGACACCTGTGTTCGATGAGTCATGTGACACGGTCTTTTAACATTTTCCACTGGACCACCACCAGACCATCGGCTTAAGAACGACGAAAGTGGCAAGGTAACTGCATGAATCTCATTGCAGACTACCCATTCCTAGAGTTATCTAAGGCTTCGAAGCCTAACTTCAGCTGTAATGGTTCTGAAAGAGCATGGACAGGGAATAACTACAGGGTCTCCCCCACACTTTGGTCAACAGTTACGAGGCTTTCCTCGATTCACGATGGAGAAAATCCGCCTCACTTAATCACAAAATTTAGACCGTCAGAAATCCAGACATCCGAGCGTTTTCCGTAAAGCAACGGCGATGTATCAGAGGGATTGGTCGTGCAGGATCCATACCACATGAGACGCAGCGCCGTTGCTCCGTGCGGCGCGCGACATCGTATCATCCTAGGAATCCTTTAACCAGGCGCAGAGATCTGGGACCACGTACTATTGGACTTGCTGCAGCGTAGAACACGAAGCCCCTTGTATCGGGCTAGAATTAAGCAGGTGGGATGAGTTCCTGTAGAAACAACACACAGCTTTTGGGTGTAGCGCCGCACTGGTCACGTCAGGTCCTAAGGATTGTTAGAACCGCGAAGATAGGCGGATAGTTGAGCGTACATCACGCAATCTGAGAACTCATCGCGACTCGGCTCAGCGACATTCCAAATCTCATGGATGGGGATTCGCTTCCACATCGAAGGCCAATAGCTGGGGAGCCAGATGCACATAAATGGATAAAAGGCGTGGCCGACATGTTGGAAGCATCTGTGCGGTGGCCGGAAGAAATTGATGAAGTGCGCTCACGAGGAGGAAGCAAGCGAAGTCGATGCGAAGGAAGAACAATATGCATCGGTCTCATTTGCGCATGACATTTATAGCGGTTGCTGCAGAGCAGCAGACAGCGCATAGGTATCGAAGAAAGCAAACCGAAAGGCTTGAAATGAGGGTGACTATGTCGGTGAGGCGGCCAAATTGCCGCGAATGCGTCCACGGCAGTGGGTTGAATAAATAGATTTTGATGGTCTGTGCATGTATCTGACTGATCGAGCGGGGCCCGGGCACCGGAGAAAGACACACCTGCGGTGGAAATTCTACTTCCGCACATGATGCTGGACTCACACTGGGAAAGCCCGACTTGATTGAAAACGGTGCTGGCAAGAGATAAAAAGTGGTGTGTATCAACTGTTGTTTGGATCCAACACCCGCGCAGTCCCTACGGTGGAGAGGCATTTGGGGCGAGGTCACCCACAGATCCAGTCTGAAGAGGGGCTGTGGAACTGCGTGCTCGCACCTGGACGGTGAGGCGGGGGGACCAGCTAAACGATGAAAGATGAACGGGGCATAAGAAGAGGGAGACTTCTTGGAGGGCAACGCTGCGGCGATCCAATTCCTCCTTGATATCCGCCTCCAGTCCTTTCAATCCGCTGCCCACACATTGTTTCTAAATTTCTTCATGCGATCCTACGCCCTCCCACCGTTTTGCGCCGCCACTCCTCGCTCGACGTCTTCCCTACATCAAATTGCCATGGATTTTCCTCGAGCGGCATATGTTGATGGCATTCAAACTTCTGGTCCAAAAAATGTTCTCCGTCTCACCCGCTGCGACCCGCGACCCGCAACATGGAGAACAGCTTGTTACATCATCCTCACAGAAACCCCAGACGATGCCAGCACCTTTTCTTGATTTACGTTCAACTCTTATCCTTGATCGACCTCGACAAATAGCATGCGGCCCGCACATACATCCAGTGTGCCACACTTGAACGGGGTGTACCGCACATAACATGTGGCGTGTGGGCCGCATCTGTTCAATCCCGTATAGTTCTTCAGTGTGCATGCCAGTGCAGCCAAGATGTAACGTCTCTAAGTTACGGCAATGGTGGGAATGATGCATGAGCCTAACGGTAAATCTTGGGCTCAAGGGCCGGGGTATAATAGACATTTTGGATCTATGCGCATGAATAGAAGATCTTTGTTAAGTCTGGGGTGCGTAGAAATATCTGGATTTCCCATCATCCATGCGTTCGAAATTCAGATCCCAGCTTTCGCCGGAAGGCCCCACGCGGCTTTCACCCAAACATTCACCATCAGTGGGTATTTCGTCCGCTGATTGTGACAGTGCAACGGTGTGACAGTTGCTCTTTGACCCCACGATGCCCTCCAGAAAAAGAGAGCCTGCTGAGCGGCTCTCTCATCTGTTCTACACGACGTTTCGTTTGGCCAGCACACCTGCTGCACAGCTGGTGGATCTCCTTCACCCAACCATCGGTGCCACCATCAGCGAGTGGCCTCCCTGGATCCAAGCACTGCACGAGGCCAAAATCCCCTTCTTTTGGGCTACCGACACATGCCCTCCTGAGCACCAAGCCGAGTGGGCCACCCACTGGTCCACTGTCCGTGCGGCGTGGACAGGGCACGCTGCCGACCTGGAAATACGCCATAACGATATTCGGTTATTCGACTGGGGGGCATCTGAAGCACTCCTGGCGGTGGCCGCAGCCAACAAGATCAACAGATGGGACCGTCTGTGGGATCATCTCGTGCGCCGCTCGTATTTTTAGTCTAACGCCGCTAACCATCTTTGCAGTTTGAAAGTGAACTGGAAACCCGCGGCCGAACAGTTCGCCAAGTGTGGCTCTTCCTGGAGGAAAGCAGAAGCTCACTCCCCTGCAAGGTCGATTGGGATATGCTCCAACCCGCCATCCTGACGTCCGTTTTTGGAGCTGCAATTACCACGTCCCAAATCCGCTTTCCCCAACCCACCCAGACATACTGGTCCTTCTGGATCTCAGACAGAATCAATGTTGATGCCCAGCGTTGTAAGCGGAGCAGGGGCAAGCTTCCAAAGTTGCGGAAAAAACTGGACGATCTCATGGGCTCAGATTTCATGGACGGAGGCGACGAAATAGTGGCCGCCTTCAGTATATCCAAGTGCACTGGGGCATTTGAACTGCTGAAACAGTACCATAATGCGTTGGGATGGACCCTCTTGCTGGGAAGCGACATTGCCCAGCTTATACAACAGGTTGAGCCGACCTTCGAAGCTCTGCAGGCGCAGTACGTGGGTTTAAGCGACAACGCCAAGGCACACGAGTTCTGTGGACGTGGCCTGGGTTGGATGACCGGGATGCTCACCATAAAGGGCAAGAAGGCCCATGTCGAAGTCCCTGGTCTCTCACCCGAGATGCAGGCGGCTTGCGAGTCACAATGGTTTTGACGTGTAAAACAGAGGGACTGACTCTGTTTGACAGTTGAACGTGGCTCTGCCCTCACCGACACTATCCCGCAGCGGCTTCGCCAAAAGCTGGAAGACATTAGCGATGTTGACCTCGTCGTCTACCAAACCGCACTCGCAGCGCACGCTGACCTCTGTGCTGGCCGTGACGCTCCGTTGCTCCCGGAAACCATCCTCAATATTTTCGACGGAAGTCTGGGGAAGTCTCTCGACGCGTGGTTTGCGGACGGGGACGACATCGGGAAAAACGCCGAGACTGCCTCCGTCTTTCTTCCCCCAGCGCTCACTCAGGGGTGGAGCCAGGTGCCAGGCGTCTTGCTGGCGGATGATGTCGGCCTAGGAAAAACATTGACCTGTTTGGCGACAATCGCCGAGGTCCTGCATCTCCGCGAGCTGCAGCAAGTGCATCAACAGCCCCAGATCGAGGGTCCCCTTCCTTCTCCATCTGTAGGATGACAAATTCCTGTGATCCTCGTCGCGCTTTTCGGCTTGGCAGCCCTTTTCACCAAGCTACATAAGTCAGAAAAGTTGGCAAGAGGGCAAGGAAACTCCAAATAGATGCATTACAAGAGTACTAGAGCTTATGTAAAAATTTGTGTGTGTGGTGGTCCGTAAAACTATTCACAAAAAACAACCGCAAGGCGTCTAATGAATACGAAAAATGAAAATCCTCCGATCATAAGGCGGAGTTGTATATGGGAGAAGGTGTGCTGCGCGTGCAATGCAATCCAGGTGAGCAGCTGCGAGGCTGCGGCGGCCATTCCTCTCGTACTCGGGGGCAACGAGCCGCATGCCAGTGTCGTCATCGGGGCCATTCTCTACATGTTTGTGCCAATGGACCAGGGTACATGGGTATTGGGAGTCGGAATAGGTAAAGGAGAAGAAGAAGAGGACCCGGCAAATTGCCATCCCCGGCATTCCTGGAAGGTCGGAATCCATCACGACGAAGACAGTGTCGCATCGAGGACATTGTCTGTGCCAATTGCAGTTATCGCGAATGCGTTCTCGAGACATGCCATCTGCCCCGCACAGATCATTCGGGGCATAGAACCGAGCACCGGCAGACAAAAACACGGAGATGCGGCCGTCGAAGTAGGGGCACGAATCGAGAGGGACGTGAGGGGATGGGATGGCGGAATCCGGATTGAGCTGGTCATGCAAGGACCGCCATACAAGTTCAGGGAGCCGTGGCTGCTTGATATGAGCTGCGAGCTCAGTGATGTCCTTGGGGAATGTACGCTCTATCAAGATCACATCAGTGGCTGTAGCGATAATCGTGGGAGAGCAGGATACTTAGGAGGAGTGCAAGCCAACTCGGTGGATGATAAGGACTTCGATCCCGGGGTGTCTCCACCATCCTCGTCCTCGCTGTTGTCGTTGGCGGCTGATAGCGGTTGCAGCAGCTCTCCTTGCACAGTTTACTCACTGGCTTAGGCTTCAAACGAATTGAAGTTGACCACGGCGGAGAATTAAAGATCAATTCGTGATTATCACTGTATGGGTCGACGAGTTACTGCTTTTCAGTAACAATCCTACGATGCTCGGCGCTGGAGAGTCCGCTTTGAAGCGCGAAGTGGAAACCAACGACATCGGGGAACCCAAGAAACTTATCGGCATCGAGATTTAAGGTAGCCCCCGTCCATCCTCGACAAACGTCACGTGTTATCTCCTTATCCGGCGGAACAGAGAAAAATATTTTCTATTGAAATAACCAGGGATATTAGAGCAAATCCCTTCGACCAGATTACGAGAATACATACAAGGTATCCACTGATTTAAATATGGGTCTCCTCGGTACTTGTCTGTTGAGGAGTTACAGCTTTAAGGAAGGCACCTGAGTTCCCATCACACGCGATCAATTAATGATCTAAACTAACGCTGCAGCCCAAATCGATAACTCCTCATCCCATAAGGACCGGACGGGGCCAAATATTATTTTATAGGTCCTTTACATCTATTTCTACAATCTGGTCGAAGGGATTTACGCTCCGGGACCTAATGGCTCCAATAAAAATTATTTTTGTCCGGTTCGCTAAATAAGGGAATCTCACGTGACGTTTGTCGAGGATGGAGGGGCTACCTTACCATGACAGAAAGGCGCGCACAATCCAGATATCGCAGGAGCACTATATTGATGGTGTTCTGAAAAGATGTGATTACGAGAATATGTCGCCAGTTACAGCGCCGATGGATCCCAACGTCGTACTCGAGAAGCTCGAGACCCAAGGCCAGACAACAGATGAGCGCGGCCGTAGTTACACCGAGCACATGGGATCGTTGATTTGGCCAGCCACAATTAGTCGCCCGGATATTGTATTTGCTGTTGCGAGACTTGGATCATACATAGCCAGCCCCGGCCCAGCACACTGGACGGCGATGAAGAGAGTGTTCCGCTACCTGAAAGGTATGCGCACGCTCCGAATCACTTACGGCACGATCAAATCCGATCAATCCGACCCGTCTATTTTCGACACGCATGGCGCGTTTAGCGACGCTGACTTCGCAGCGAACCCCGACGACCGGAAATCTGTTTCAGGACATGTTTACATGCTTGAAGCAGGCCCAATTACATGGCACTCCAAGAAACAATCTACAGTTGCACTCAGTACAGCCGAAGCAGAATATTCGGCACCTACCGCCGCAACTCGACAAGCCATTTGGCTTCGTTATTTCAATGCACTTGAGTTCGGAAAGATTAATCAACCTACTTTGATTTATTCTGACAATAAATGGGCGATAACGATCGCACACGACCCTCAACATCACACCCGCTCGAAACATTTCAACATCGAGAATCATTTTGTCCGTGAGAAGATTGAAGACGGTACAATTCATGTTGAATACTGTCCGACAGCTGAAATGCTTGCTGACATATTTACGAAGGCATTGCCCCGCGCTAAGCATTAGAAGTTCACGCGCGACATGGGATTACTGCCGGCTTGAGGGGAGTGTTGGAAACAGTGCCTTCGGGCATCTCGGGCAATCCGCCAGTACAAACCTGTACTGCGTGGAACTTGGTAGATTTGCTCCGACTGTTGTAGAATAGTTCAGAATATATTTATGACTTGGAATATGACTCACAAGGCTGTTCACTCGTAGTATTTAAGCAGCTGTATCTCGTACTATGAATCTAACTTATTTTGCTTACAACTACCATCTATGTGAAGTCGGACGTTCACCACGTCCAAACCCCGTACTCAATCTACCTGTGCCAACAATGCATCTCGTGGGTGGCGGGCTGAGAGGCCCAAAAGTTGAATCGAAATTCACCGCGTTCCGCGGCCCCGGAGACAGGGGCTGTGGCCCTTCACCGACGTATGCCGAGGTGCCGAGACAGGCCACGTGGCCATCACGTCAGCACAGCTGTGCCGCCCGCCTCGTCGACGGACTTCCTCCCTCTGCCTCCCGCCTCTATATCTCCGCTCGCTGATCTCGCGCGCGTTCCTCTAACACTCTAAGACCTCCATACACTCTCATCTTTCAATCTCCATCGGCTCTGCATCATCCACAGCATCACACCTCGGCGATTCACACCCGTGGATTGAGCGGGGCATTGGCGGGGCGGTTATAGCGCCATGCGCATCGATTCGCTCCCGCTCGGTCCGAAGCCCTAGATTCCAAGATGGAAGACGACGGGAAGAGCACGAGAAAATACGTCTCCTAAATTGGTCTCAATCGCGCGTCTAATAATGTTTAACCCCGCTATTCACCATTATCCGACGCTGCGGCGCTCGGGCTCCCACGACGTCACTTCTCCGAATTCTCCCCCGCCTATCGTGTTTCGCTCGCCGCGAAGAAATAGATGCTCGACCCACAAGTACACAAGAGAATGGGATACCGCCCCAGGGTGCGTGCATTCTAAGACGTCGGATTCCGTCATTTACGATGTTTGGAGCCCAGCCGCTGGAGCGCTCCTGTATTTACGCGCCGCGCGCACTCATTGATTGCCGCCCATAAAGATCGGGCCAATTGCTCAAAACTCGCCTCTTCAGGCTACCGCCACGCCCGCTAAACGCGGGGATATCCCGACACCGCGGCGTGATGTTCGCCAGAATTAGACGTCGTGAGCAGGCGGGACGTCTGTCTTCAGGTGCATCTCAGTATTTAGTTTTCTGTCTCTCATGCTAAACGAACTCGTCGAAGCGTGATCGCACGCGCGCCGTGGTGTCGCCGTCGCGGCTCGGGCAAGTATCGTTATCTTTACGAAGCATTATAGGGTGTGGTGCGCCATATTCGTCTGTGTTTTCCCTACTGGACCTACTTCTTCCCGCGGCCGGTGTCCCCTTGGCTGTTTGTCCGCAATTCGCCCCGTCGCATCAAATACTGACTTTGCGCGCGGGTTCACCGTCATCGGCGTCTGCCTACGCCCCCGTTCGCGGTTGGGGAAATAAATCCGCTCGCTCGTTAAGGCGCTGGCGTATCCTCCCTGCGCTTACTCTACCCTCAGCTGGTGCACTCCTCGACCTCCATTGGGGGATCTGTGGGCTATTATTCTGGTATGTCACGGACACAGAGACTTGTCCGAGTGGCTTGGCCGAATGGCTTGCGCCCCTCAGTGGAGTTTGAATTAGGTGGGGCCCGGGCGGGCGGGCGTGGCGTGGCTTGTGCCCCTCTACACCGACAACGTACACTGTAAATTTTTCTTTAATAACTTCTTCCCTTGTTGCCACCATTGTCCAATACCTACCAGGCGTCCTCCGTAGCATCCCCACATGGCTACTCAACCCGCCACCGATATTTTTGGATTCTGAGATTCATGCCATTTCATGCCTTCGCCGTGGATCTGTTGAGCCTCTAGCCTCCAATAAAAGGATCCTTCCTGGTTTGCACTCTCCGAATCAAGGGCAGCTGAATAATTCCTTCCTTGTTCGAACAAGTGGGATCGGGACAATGCTAGTGCGCATATTATCGTGCGTGCTCCCCTGGCCGTGTGCTTATTGCAGCGGGCCAATTATCGTAAACAAAAGCTGGGCCAAAATCGCGAGCTGCTAAACGAACCCAGGTGGACTTCAGGGTCTTGAAGTGAAGTAAGGACCCGTTACGTCTGATTCTTGAGGATTTCTGAACACCTCGTCTATCTTGGAGATGTGGAAGTGCCGGGGCCAAAACTTTCGGTTTGAGAAATCCATGCGTACTTCGAGGTCTTGACAGTGGCATGCGTCTGAATGATCGAAGTCCTTGAGCACCAGTTTTGGGATGTGTGGCAGGCCTTCAGTACGTCGGTTTTCGAGGCCGAAAATTTCCGAAGAATGTACCACATAGTAGCGGTTCTGCCTCCCGTACAACCGCTGGGAACGGCCAGCGCAAGGGTGGTATTCCATACTCCGAGGCCTGCAGTGGATCGAATAGGTAAGCTATGCGAACGGTATGGTGGGCATTCAGTTTAAAATTCATGAACGAAATGAAGTGCGCCTGGCTGAGGGGGCGAAAAACATTACAACTCCTTTACGATTCAAATGGCGTTGAATCAAAATAAATGAGGGGACCAGCGCCGCATGTGTACGGGATATTTACGCCGTGTTTCTCACTGAAGCGGCGAAAAATGGGATAAATATGGATATCGGGGGGAAGTGTGACAAAGAGGGAACAAGGGCAAGAACAAAAGTAGGATCGAAGGATGGATGGCGGGCAGTAAAATTGGGAACGAACACGCACCGATAGCGCGAACCCGTAAATTACTCCACATGGTCCTGAATGTTCCCGGCGACCAAGGCAAACAGGCGTTGAAGCGTCACCCCGACTTCCTGCCACGCTCCCAAAGCGAGGGCAGTGACAGTGGGTTAGGGAGTTGAGAGCCCATTTTCGAATTGGGTTGAGGTCGACCGACGGCGAGAGCTTGAGAACAAGTGGAGGAGAGGAGAGGCACGGGTGGAACGAGCACGCCGCAGACCCCGAATTTCCGACACGCTCCCAAGGCCAGGGCAGTAGCAGATTGTCGGGGAGTAAAGAGCGCACAGAATCGTGACCTAAACTTCTTGCGATGCCCCTGAGGCGAGGGCCAAGGCAGTGAGAGTAGGAGACGCGACGTTGTGGTGAGAGGAATAAACGAGGAGTGTTGACAGCTGAACATTCTCGAACCCTATTGCGTATTGACGCGCACATAAGGGAGTTCGCTGCAATCGGGCTTGATAACGGCACCAGGCCTGGATACAGGTGAGCTTCCATGTGTTCTCCTGCTGCTTCATCCTCTGCCGCGTGCCTTCTTTCCGCGTCCTCTGCGAGCTTCTTGTCCGCGTCCTCTGCGAGCTTCTTGTCCGCGTCCTCCTTGTGCCTCTTGTTCACATCCTCCGTGCGCTTCTTGACCTCTGCTTCATCCTCTCTGCGCCTTTTCTCCGCATCCTCCAGGCGCTTCTTCTCCGCATCTTCTGCGCGCTTCTTGTCTGCCACTTCATCCTCTGTCCGCTTTTTCTCCGCATCCTCCGCGAGCTTCTTGTCCGCGTCCTCCTTGTGCCTCCTGTTCGTATCCTCCGTGCGCTTCTTGTCCTCTGCTTCATCCTCCCTGCGCTTTTTCTCCGCATCCTCCAGGCGCTTCTTCTCTGCGTCCTCCGTGCGCTTCATCTCTGCTGCCTCCTCGTCTGTGCGCAAATTCTCCAGCTTCTGTGCTAGCTCGGTCTCAGAGATCTTAAAGGCTTCAAGTGCGTGCTGTGCAGCGTCCAATCTCCTGACAGCATCCTTGTGCAATTGATCGGCCGCTTCATATGCTTCCCTGGCGGTTATTTTATTTGCTGGGCGATGACTGTAAGCCACAGCATGTTTAATATTTGAATGTCCTACCTTTACCACTGCCTTTTGTCGGTGGTTTCAGTCTATCCACACGCATATGCTCATTGTATTTTTCGAGACGATTTTTGGCGGCAGAAGCGGCCAAACTTTGTGCGGCAATCAAGTCTAGTCAGTTGGATTAGGAATGTGAAAAGGGGATGACAGTAGTTTACATACCGGTCTCTAACTGTTCACCTTCCAAAGGTGTTAAGGCGCCACTGCTAGACATGGTCGGGAGGAAGATATGAAATAACAGGTGATCGGTAGACAAACAGCGCGCAGATCATACTGCCTGAGGACAAATGGATGCTGGCAGTAGGATACAACTGCGAGGACTTAGCGATAGCGTACAATGTTGCATAGCAAGTACGACACTGCATTCAGAATTACCCTAGGTTACATTTTGCCGCTGGCGCCTTAGTATCTCTTCCTCTAGTGTCAGCTCCTTCATCCACTTTCGATGATCTGACTCCCCCTCGTGGAATCTCAAGCAGCACATGTAATCACAGCCGCATGTGCATTTGGGGCAGTATTTCGGGAGACGGCAGTCGCAGTCAAGATCAGGAGGCGTAGGGGAGCGTGGCCGTGGGAGCCCATACCCATAGAAAACGGTGCCAGAGATAGGAATATCTGTCTCCTCCTCAGAGTCTGATTCTGAATCTGTCGGCTCAGATAGTTCGGATTGAAGCGTGCGACGCATTATGTTTGATACAATGGCGGACTTGGGAAGTGGGGAAGGTGGACGTCGTTCATATCTGTGCTGAGTCTTGGCCATGAGCGGGCGCTGGACCAGCTCATTGTATGCTTCGACACCGTCTTTCTCAATATATTTCCTAGATGGTGGTTAATTAGCGCACTAAGCTTGGGCCGTGAACCTGCATACTTTGCGCGGATGATAGAATCAGTGGCCCGTATAGCTGCTCGATTCCTGCAGGGAGAGAACATGGAGTTGAAGCTTGAAACCTGGCGGCGAGAAGTACTTACTTCTCGCGGTATTTAGCAGCGGATGCTACCTGTCCCGCCTTTTGTGTGTCGCTGGGGGGGCGTGCACGCAACCTGAAGTTTCATTAAGGTCCAATACATCGGAGAGAAAATGATTAAAATGTACTGCTTCATACGTTCTTTAGCAGAAGCTCGCAGCTTCACTTTGTGTCTGAGTTGTAACTTCGTCATTTTGTGGATAATTTCAAGTGTGATACACAGGCTTACTTGTCTGCATAACATCTGAGAGCGGCTTGACGGCGCGCAATCTTGGTCTCTGGATCAAGTGGGGTTTTGGTAGGAGGCATTGGTCAAAGAAGTGGGAGAAGTCGAGTAACGATCCGTTACGGTATCTTGAAACAGCACCAAACTATACTCTCAGACAATGAGTTCGCGATAATACCAGCGTATTTAAATCATTACTCTAGAACCTCATTCTATAAAATTTTGAGCTTCTACAGCAACATTAATATGCATCCTTCAGATGCTCCGAAATATTTATAGGTATTTTCAGCCAAGTATTCGGATCCAAAGGTCGAAATACATGTTTCAGGACAACTTCTTGCAATGCATCAGATATGTTTCAATATCACTGGGGGAGGACCCTCCCAAAATTTGAGGCCATTTTGACGACCGAGTGGAAAGTTATTGACCCAGCAATGTTGTGCGATCAAAATGCCTCACGCTCCATGCCCCGTTTCACGCCTCATTCGCTCGGTGTGGCTGACGAATAGAATGGGATTCACTCATATAGAAAACTGCCGGACTTGACATAACGAAATTTATGCGTTGTTGTACGAGTGGTATAGGAAAGGCCAGGAGAATCTCCGGTACCTCCAGTGCATGCGATTGATCACTAGGAATCGGTGTGCGCTGTTTGCTACCCTCTAGAAACACTTCCCAAGAGTCCGGGTGAGCACTTGGGCAAGCGGAATTAGGCGAAGAAATGCTCAGCTTTACATTCAGTGAAAATGTGTTATGTCGACGTCGTAGACATTCAGCCTTAGTAATGGCGTGTGATGGCAGCCAGAATTCCTCAGAGTCTTCAAGGAAGGTTGTATAGGTCTTGTGGGGAGGTTGTATGAGGGAAGTTGGTCCAGAATTGGCCGAGATATACTCAGATTTGTTCCAAGGCCAAATCTGGCAATTCCATAGATTCTCGACGTCGTGGTGGACTCGTTTCACGCAACATTACCGATATTTACCCGAGATGGACTTGAGAACTGTCCTAGAGTCCTGTTGAGTGTTTGAATGAACGGAACGGCCCAGGAATAGCCGAGGTACACTCGTCCTTCTAGCCAGAACCATTTCGGTGATCCCGTCAATCCTATTGACGCCGCTGGGACTCGTTTCAGCCGGAGTGAGTGTTGACTCTTCGTAGGATGTCTGAGAGGGTATTCTGTGCTTGAGAACGTTTGACGAGGGAAGCTGGTGCAAAACTGGCCAAGATATAATCAGATTTCTACCAAGGCCAAATCTGGCTATTCCATCGAACGGCAACGTCGTTGGACTCGGTTCACATAGACTCACTGACAGTTCATTGAAAGGTACTTGGGAAGAGTCCTAGAGTCCCGGTTGAGTGCCTCGATGAACGGAAACATCTTAGAAAAGCGACCCAGAAAGCGGCTGAACACCCATCTTTCACTTTCTCACGGAACGAGCAATCTCGGTTCGTACGGCATCGAGGATAGGTCTTGAAGAGGATCCCAGAGTGGCAGTAGATCATTTGGACAGGTGAAATCAGCCAAGAAAGCAGAGACGATGACAGTCTGAAAACAACGATGTCATTCCCTAGTACGATCACGCAGCAGGCTAACACCGTGCTTCACTCGGAATCACTATGGAGGCACGCAGCTTTCAGCTGGCTCTGATGGCAGTGATTCACATTGCGCATACAAGCAGAACGACGTGATATTTAGGCTGACCGTTTTTGTTCCGACAACTTTAGCTTCGCTTTCCACATCTCCAGTTCTAGCCGCTGAGCCTCCATTTCCTGCTCCTTAATTTCCAGCCGTCTCTTCGAGCTTTCAGCCTCGCGTGTCGCATCCCGCTCAGCATTTTGCGAGGATATGAGAGCTTCGGTCGCTACCTTCGCACTTTCCTGAACCGAAAGGAGCTTTTTGTGCATTTCTTTCGTATCTTCATTGCGTGCCGCGATGAGCGTGTGGAAAAGTTTATTAAAGTGGTTAGTGATCTGCTCGACGTCCTGTTTAGCTTCCTTCAAAATTCGTGGCGAAGCATAATGCAAGAACGGCTCGGTAGCGAACATATGTTGGGCGCTGAAGTGGAGCCAGCATCCTGTCTCGTGCGAAAGTCTCTCACACTGTAGAATATAGGATTTATGGCGCAGTAGACCATCATATGTCATACCCTGTCAATGATCTCATTCGTAGAGCGTAGGAACCGTGCACTTGCTTCCTTTTTGGTTGCTAGCATGGGCCGCAATTTCTTTGTTCGGGGAATTTCTGTGAAGCGGTTAGGTAATAAAACGGACGGAAAGAGTAAAAGAGAACCATATTGTTTCCCTCCTCGCATCGCTCCCTCGACCATACCAAACACTGCATTGCTTTTTGAAATGCGAACCCGGGTGCGTGAGCCATTTATGTGCATTATGGCGACGGCACCCGAGCTACTATCATCACTGCTGTCGTCACGTAGCGCAACCGGTCCCTCGCAATGTGTTGGGATTGCATTCCCAGCAACGATAGGGTTGTACGTATCAGGATTATTCAGATTGCCTGATTTGAATGACGGATTAATCGACATAAGCTGCTGGTATTATCACTGACCAATGGTTGGTGCCGAGGATGGATTATGAGCAGGCACGGTCAAGGCGGGGTCGATCTAACAGCGCACCGTCAACCTGATGTGATAAGGTCGACAGACATACCACATACCGGGATGTCGGCACTGTTTCTCTGCCAGTGAGAAGTGGGCATGTATGTTGGGCCGCCCTAGGGACCACCTGCTGGTCCAGCTCTGCTCGGTGAAAGCCATTGGTACGCTGCTGGTAGAGGTAAACTTGCCAGCTCCTGGTTCCCATATATGTCACTTTTGAATAGTATTGTATGAACAAGAACATACCCTGCTCTGCCGTGAATGTCTATTCCTTTTGAGATATTCCCTCCCATCCTCAGTATGTGGACATTGCGAGCGTAAAGGATGTCCCGGGCATTGGGCGCACGTTAGCTGAATGATTTCTGGGGCCGTCTCCCTTGCCATGGTGATGGTTAGAAGCAAGGTAGCCGCGGCGCGAAAAGATTAAGTAAGAATGTGCATTGCGCAGTGAGAAACGGCCGCCAGACTCGAGCTGTACACTTACTCATGTTTCCGAACGGCGATGCTAGTTATATTCGCTTCAAGACACCTCCCCTGTCGCCACCAGCTTACATTCACCTCACGGAAGTATCTTCAAATATTCAGTCTCGACTGGCGACCCCGACTCGGAAGCAACGCCAAAACACTCACAAGAAAAATGGACGCAAACGAGTGCATTCCCAAATTGATTCTATGGAGGGAGACGGTCCTGACTGGGGAATGGCGGCCCCAGAGTTGATCGTGGGCGGTCAACCTGTTTGGAATAGCCCTGAAAAGAGCAACAATTCGGCAGCGGATGATTCACATTCCAATGCGGAAGATGCTCCGCAGGACATTCACGACCGCGGATACCTAGAGTATTGTGAAGCCATTCAAGAGGAAGGAGGCGCATTTTATCAGATCGGTGCTGAGTTATTCGTTGTGAACGGTTGGGACCCTCGTGGAAAGAGATCAAAAGTACGGAGTCTCGGCAAATTCGCCGCTAGACGTCGACTAATTAATTATGTTTTTCCTTTTTAGCCTGTCTGGTACCATCTTCAACGAACCAACATCGGTGAAGCACTGGTTACTGTTTGCCGTTGTCCACTGGCGAAGCCGAATCAACCGTGTGTTCATGAACAATTTCTTACCGAATATGGCGACGAGTTCTTCCCTCCGGACGTCGAATTTACAAACTGTACGTGTCTATGGTTGATTTAATTATATTCTTGAGTTGAAGCCAACATAGATGGTGAAACCGAGACTGTCTTATTCTCGCGCCAGGAGCTGGAGGAGGGTGTATATATCAATCATTTCTCTGTGCCGTCTCCCAATTCAAGATCTCTCAGCGGCCGAGTTATAGTCGAATACAATGGGGATGATTCTGGAGGTGGTCAGTGGATCTGCGGCAAAGATTCCAATAATCCCAGCTGCGCACACATAAATAAGTGTAGGGACATGCTCCAGAAGCTTGTGTTGGTGGATCCCACCGCGAAGGATGATGGCGTCGGGGACGGATGCAGTATTGATTATTCTGGTTTGCGCTTTTCTGGCTGCTGAGGTCACGGCTCATAAGTTTCCCAGTTCCCCAAGGACGTCGCGGGGCTCGTGAAACTAGTTCTGTTTCCTATCTCCCAATTGCTCCGCCACCTTGGGCAGCCCTGGATTCTGATCCAGTGCTGTATCAGCGCTCACCGGCGTTGGAGGATGTACCAGATACCTTTGGGCTGTCAGACACCTCTTCATGCTGCTGCTCTGAACCACGAGACATTTTTAGTCCGACTCGCGCGATCAAACAACAGAAATGCACAGTGTACGGCCTCTTCCGGTCGTGGGAGACTATGGTCGATGTTCAAAGTTGTACTCGATGCCGCCACCGAGTCATCGGGCCGGATTGTCGCGAGCTTGGGATATTCAATTACAACAACCGAAAGTTTTTCACGCACGACCTGTTGGATGAATACACCTCGGCATACACCTCATCCGAGACACCATTTTCAGCCTGGGTCTTGGTTGTTTCTCGCCGTTACGAACTTCACAGCGCCGGCGCGAACCATTTTGCAAATGCCCAAATGTTCAGAGCCGCATGGTTCGCATATGTGAAGCTGCAGTACCTTGAAGGCGACATGATGTGTCCCCGGTGTGGACCATCACCGGAAAATACCATCTGGGATGGTGTTACTCTTGCCTTCAATCGGAAACACCTGCTACCAACCTTAGAGCCCCCAACTGTTTCCCAGAGCGACTCAATTGACCGCAACAGCACCAGATATGTGGCTAGCCAACAGCTGCTCCCGGAGCGAAGAGTCCGCGAGCTTGTACGACGTGTTGTAACCGGAAAGCCCTTAACTTTGGAGGCATTAAAAAGTAAGACTATTCCGAGCGGCGCAGAAACAGAGGAGGATGAGGAGGACGACGATGAAGATGATGCAGACGATGACACACCTGCAGAGGGCCGGAGAGGAACCAGGTCAGAAAGAGCGGAGGCTAGAGCTCGGGCAGAAATGCTGGAACGACTTAATGCCATCCCGCTTGCTGTTGCGGCGCTGAAAAACATTGACATTACCGTGGGCCAATTTTTTGACACAAATTTCGGAGAAGGCACTGTGGTTAGAGGGAACCCAGGCCCGGATGTTTACCGTCGATTGTTTATTCAGGCACGTACACTGGTCCTCTTTCAGAGCCGTTGGCAGTTTCTCATGCTTTAATTTGTTCAGATCAGCGCCGAGGAGTCGGTATTACAAATGGTCACTGCACCTGCAATGGACGCTTTGGAAGCGTTTGTCCAGAATCCGACTCAAATCACCGCGTCGTCCCTGGTAGAAATCCCTGCAATCCACGAGCTGCTGGCTCATGAAAAATCATTGGGGCCATTCTCGGTTACAACTGTTGCTGTCTGCCGGTGGATTTTAAATCGTGGAAGGACGGTCCTCAATGCCCTGACGAAAGGGCCGGAACCTCCTAAAATCCCTGCGGGTAGTGTTGAGAAGCCCTGGATGGAGGTAAGTCAAATACAACGCAACGCAACAAATAGTACTCAATGGTTATGTTTCAGACAGGCTGCTGTTACGGGCTGAAAAAAATCCGGGAACGACCGCGATATCCAAAATTGAAGCATGATGTGAGGAACGAAGTGGGAGGGAAACGAGGTGCAAAATGCTCCAAGTTTTATTCCCAATATGGCGAACGAAGGTTAACTGGTGGCATCATGGTTGCGTGGTGTACCCATAGCATTTGCTATGGTTTCCATTGCATACCAAGGGGTGAAGGTCGAAACGACGTCTTCTCTGCTCTAATCACCCGATGGGAGACAGCCCCAAAACGTGTCATATACGACTTCGCTTGCGCTCTGGGACCATACTGCATGACTCGGGAACCCGAGTTTTTTTCCAAAACACAATTCTTGATCGATGACTTCCATTCCGTTGGCCATACAAAATGCTCCCCCGCCGCATTTCTCAAATCCCATTGCAATTTAGATCCGCGGCTCTCTCATATCAACTCCAGCGCAGGTGAATGCGGGAACAGTGGAATTGCACGTATCCGCAAGTCTGTAAGTTACATGTCGCAAGCTCGCGCCATTCTCTACTCCAAAGTATTCTTGTCAATCTGGAATCGGCTACGTATCCGGAGCTTACAATTAGAGTAGCAAAATGGTGTTGACTTGTACGAATCTCGGAAGACTGCAGTGGTCTAGCCACAGCCTAAATCATGAAACCAGAAGAGCGACAAGTCCCGGCGGAGAGATCCAACCGCGTGCAGACCGCAAATTCCGGCAGTGAGATCTGACAGTTAATGTCTGCAGAGAGATCTGGCTGCCGCAGCAAGACAATCCCGGCAGAAAGATCCAACCGCGTGCAGAGTGTCGGCAGTGAGATCTGACAGCATAGAGATCTGGCTGCAGCAGCACAGACAATAATCGGCGGAGAGATTCAACAGCAGGGAAAGCGGGAAGATCCAACCGCAGAGAACGTAGAGCATAGAGCGCAGGGACATCCAACAGCAGAACCAACGCGGTGAGATCCCAGCGCACAGAGTAATTACCGAGAGCAAAAAGACAGTGGGATCAACCCGCAGGATGTCGCGGTGGAATCTAACAGCCCGGTGCAGGAGGTTTCGGGGAAGTTGTGCGGGTGCAAGGCTGCCGGATCCCACTGCATACAGCCATCATTCGGCGGGCTGCACCTGATTACAACACAAAACCGTACCCGTTTGTACGGCCGGGTATATACCACGTAGGCCGAGGTGTGAGAGAACAGTAAGAGACAAGCACAAACAATACCCAGCAAAGTACGTGTATGATCGGCTAAATAAAAACATCGCATGTGGCCTGACAACGGGATGGACGAGATATGGATGTTGGCGGAATGCACGGTTGCGGCGCCGTCTCTGCACCCGACTGCTTGTGGCGCCGTGTCTGCATCCGCATCGCCGCGTCTGCACCCGCAGTTCGCCGTCCCAGGGTTGAATTCCCGCAAGTACTTATTTCTTTATCGTTCTGTAGCTCGAATGGCCCTGCGTATATTAGGTTTCATATTCTTCCGTTCAGTTTAATATCAGGCTTACAGTCAACTCGTAGTAGTATAAAACCCGTGGTGTCGAGTCACCTCCCCTCAGACTTCGTACCACTTGTGTGCGCGAAGACTGAGTTCTTATCTCATAGTTCTCGCGCATTTCAGTTGTCTCAACTCAACAATGGACCTTACATTCATTTCAAAGGCGGCACATTTGGTATTATGTGCCGCCTTTCTCAGGTACATGTGCCACCTCTGAAACGTTGAACAGCGGCACATCTGATGTGCCGGCGACCCGACAGGATTAATTGATCATCGATCAATGCCGTGGCACGGGACAAACCGGAAACAATTTCCGCTCGCCGAGAACATAGCGGAGAGCAAAGATTGTATTCACCACAAGTACTGAACAAAATCCTACACCTCCCACCAACAGGCCGTCGAGGAAGTCCCGGTCGGCGGGGGTATGCTCGAAAGCCATCAGCAGGCATTTTGACGCGCTTTTCGACGCGTGGGGGCGATTACTGAGGAAAACTGGGGAGTCAAACGGATTGCTATCTACTGAAGACGTCGGCTTCGTTCGTAAGCCTGTTCATTCTGGAGGGAAGTAAATATAAAAAGGGAAAGCGAAGATAAATCGTTTGAGACGGAAAAATGGAGCACGAGACCCACCGAGGATATTAGATTATGCATTGGACCCCAACCCATCCCGACCTGAGTAAGTAGAGTGTGAATGGCATTGCCGTCTCATTTCCTGGCATGAGCGTGGTGCGGGTGGGGGGCGGTATTGTGCTGGAGCGTCGGCGCGCGCAGGTGCTCATCTGAGTCGTACGGATGCGCCGCCCCGAGTGTCGCGCTAGCGGTGGTAATTCCATACACTGGGTGGTGTAAGCTTGTGACCGTGCGACATGTCGGATGCCTGGGGGTCAAGCGGTTGACGAGCGGCGCTGGGCGGTCGTGGAGGCAATGACAGCGTTGCGAGGGAGAGGGCCGGGACGCGGAAGGAGCCCGAGTGGTGACAATGGAGGGGAGGCACGGCGGTCGTATGGAAGGACGCAAGGACTCTAGAAGAATTTTCGGAACGGAATTGAAACTGCGTCATTTCGGGACCTGAATACTGTCGAACACAGGGAAGGGTCTGCACCAACGTCAGTTAGGGGAAACAGAAGGAAAAGTTGAGGGCTGAGGGTGTCAGGGCGACGAAAGACAGCCAGGTATGGAATCAAGAGCAGTAGTAGTATAATAGGAACGATTAGGGTATGTAGGGATCGAATGGAGGAAATAATGGGGTGGCAAATCGCGAACAAAAGAACGTAGAAGAGAAGGGCGAGGACGAGAGGGACGATATAATGAGGCTCAACAGCAGCATGAAGTGAAACGTACCAAACTTGATCCAGCTTCTCCCCCACCATCTCCCCGAAACCGCGGCGTCGTGCGGACGCCTAGCGCGAGGAAGTGCGCAGACAAATTTCTGAGACCGTGAGAGTGGGGGCGTGTTCTTGTTGCACAAAGCGAGTCGTCCATGTGCTCGAAAGTTTGCCTGGCAGGGGTATCGTTGTCGGATTCGCGAAGACAAGCGTTTCGTGATGATATGTGGAGCAGGGAGGAGGTATGGCGAGAGTTGATAGACAGGATGACACGCGTAGGAGATGGACAGCCGAGAACTAGGTAGGACTGGGATAGAACTGGCGACCAGAATTGAGGACAAGCCAGCTACTCATAGTGATGTGCGGGTCGGGTCGGGTCGGCTTGGGCTTGGGCTTGAGAATATCCCAAGCCCGACCCGCCTCTCGGGTCGGGCCCGGGTCGGGTCGGGCTCGGGCTTGGGCCCGGGCTTGACTGCAAATTGTGTAAGTACTCTTAGACGAGTTTTCGGGTAAAATTAGTCGTTATTAACCCATTCCTCGTTCACAGAGACTCAGAGCAACTTTCGGCGCTCCCAAGAACAGCTTTTGAACGCGAAGTGATGCGCCATCACTGAACGAAGCACCCATCAAAAATGTTGGAACTCGTCGTTTCGACCATTCTGTGCCCAGACATGAATTGTTGAAGGTGATTTACATCTCGACATACCTTAAGTGTTGCGCACTTCAGTGAAATTCAATCCTGAGCTGCCAAAATCTCAGTTGGTAGGCACACCAAGAGACCCGGGTTTAGGCCCGGGTCGCGGGTCACTAAAAAATCTGAGCCCGACCCTGAGCCCGACTTGGGCCCTACTTCGGGTCGGGCCTGGGTCGGGCTTGAAAGCCCGACCCAAGCCCGGGCTTGGGCTTGAAGCCCGACCCGGCACATCACTAGCTACTCATAGTTGTGGATTAGCTTGAAGCGAGCGAGAGGGAGGGCTGAGGGTGCTTACCGAAGGATTGGTCAAAGCTACATAATGTCGAGCGCAATAGAAGGGAGTAAAGGCCGCCAGACGAAACGGCACTGTCGTTGATGGTGATGGCGAGATGAAAGGACAAGCAACTCCGTAATTGAGGGCGACGCTTGCACAAACACCGCTACGTCCGCATCCCGATTAGGAAAGCGTTAGCCCGGTGCCTTGGAGCAATTTTGTTTTCATTTTTCTTTATTGCCCGTCGCCGGCGAGAGAAGGTCAGCCGCAACGTAGTGTACGGCGGCTAGGGGCCGAGATTCAGCCATCCAGAGAAGCGAGGAAGTCGTCATAGAAAGTTCGCCCAGAAGCACGGAATCTTATGGCGAGACCAGAAAGAGAGCGCCGTTAATGCGGTTGGTCTGTGGGTGTATAGGTGGTGTCAATTATTGGTTCTTTTCTTGTGGTTTTCCGCTCTGTCGCATGCAGCCTGCCAGGCGCGGACTTCTATACCTCGATCATAGTTGTGTGCACGATGCCCGTTCCTTGAGTAGGAAGGGTCTACTCATTTCCGTACTCCTCCCTATAATCTCGTACATCGCTCTCAGAATTCTCCTCGCATTTACAGTACGTTCCTGTTTTGCATCCGGATTTTTCTCGCAATCAATCATTACTATTCATTCCCTCCCTGCTCTCAGTCAATATTTTCAGCCGTTTTTTCAGCCTTTTTTTGACCTTCTCCCATCATCGCAAGGAGGCGGTGCGGATTCAGGCAGTATCGAACCACTTGATGTTTGGCGTGCTCCTGACATTGAACATAGTGCGAAGGGGCCCATTTCACGATATTTTCACGATATCGTACCGCTCCATTAAGGCTTCATGTCCTCTCCCTGGAGGCAATTTCTCCTTGAAAATCAACAGTCTGCCCGACGAGCAGTGCCAATTTTTCGCCTTTCGTCAGTTCTGGCCACGCTTCCCACCTTCGGCAGAATCTTTCCGACTGAGAGGGTATGCCCTTTCGCTTCGTGCACCCTAGTTCACATGGGATATCACATCGTGCGTGAAGTTAGGCGCCTCTTTGCGCCGATTTCGCGGTCAGTGAACAACCTCTCAATCGCAGTTTGCAGCACAAAAAGATGAAACCTTTGACTGTACAACAGGAACGCTCACTGGATGAATAAGGTGAGGCACTCCTCGTCGTTTGGGGTCTTGCTTTCTCTAACCTCTGAACGACGCATTGAAGCAGACCAACCTCCCGGAGGATCCAAATAACAACAACCAACCTTCTTGCTCTTCTTGTCATCTGCGGATCGACACGTTCCGCGCCTCATCCCGTTAGGAACGCCCTTAATCAAGAGATGAAGAAAAATGTACAAAACGAGGGGAAAAGCTCGAGTGATTGCAAATGTTACGGCTCGTAAGGTATGATCTTGCTCTCTTCGTCACTGAGGGCCTCCATAAATGACATCACCCTCAGGTCGGTGTGGTCCATGCATTTTACCATCAACTCTTTTGGCTCTGTCAAAGTCAACTAACTATCCCAGGTCCCGTCACGGAGCGGTCCAAAAACGACTGCCTGCCCGTTGGTTTCGCATCCTGGAAAGATCCTGGGACAACTCCCCACACAGGAATACCCCTCCTCCCCAATTTGCAACTCAAGGGCCCGATCATTGAGCCCACAATAGATGCATTTCTGAGAATGTCGTGAAATTTGCAAAAACTGTACTCTTGTGCTGTTAATCGGTAAAAAGATGTACTGCCCGTGACTCCACAATTTCGAGAATATGCGCTGTATGATAAATACCTTCAAGGACCATCCCGCATTCTTCCTCCGAGTTTTCTGCGAGAACTAAGATACCTATATTTTCCTATTACCCGGAGGCCCAAAGGGTGGCTTTGTCCTATCGGCCTAGCAGCATTCACGTACCCCCTACAACCACCAACATGAGACCAACAATCAGCACTTGAGAACTCATGAGCCACGTTGGTGCGCTAAAAAAGCAGGACCGACCCGAAGGAATGCAGGAAGGAAAGTAATACGACGCATGGAAGATGACGAAAGCACTCGCGGAAGCATAGTCGATAAATCACGGAAAGGACGCACAGCTGACGGCGCGACGCGAAGGACGGCGGAACGCTCGCGAACGAGTACATAACGCGTGCTGAACAAAAACGAGCTCCGAGTTCGCGTACCCCCGTCTTATTTGTCCAGGTTTCAAGCCGAAGTATACGCAAAAGTGTTCGCATTCCAAGCTGTGACAGCTCCAGTAGAATGTCTAACAGTAGGGCGCCTCACGTACGAGTTAAGCAGAGATGCAGAGCCGAGATCGCGCCGGCGCGGAGAAGACGCAGCGAAGAGTACGGGTAAACAGAATACAGTCAGCGTCTGGGACCCGAGCGCGAGGCTGAGCGCAAAGACGGCACGACAAAAGACCAAAGTCTCTCAGAATGGAAAGTAGGCAGCAATATTAAGTGACGATCTTTCGTCGTTGATTCCAAGGCTGATGATGGGTAAGATAAGTTCTCCGCATTCCAAGCCCCGAAAGTGACAGTATAAAGCCGGCAGCCAGACCCAAGCATATCTGCGTTCCCCCTAATCTCCAAGTCATTGGAATGCCAGAAATGAAATGAGGCCCCGGGAAAAATGGTGAGAACGCTGCGACAGAAAAATCTGTTGCACATCTTCCGCGCGAGAGAGTTGAAACTCGAACCCAGAGAGAATCGCAATCGCAAGTCAGAGACACCTCGGCGTCTTGGACTCGAAAGCAGAGGGAGGCGAGAAACAAGGCCTGACGACAAAGGCACGAGGAAGGCGGAGAGAGGGCGCTGCACCAGATATAAGAGAGACGTTATCCGGGGATAGGATCGGAGGAGCCGACGCTCCGCAAATCTTTTCACTACAAAAGGAGCACGTTTCAATGAGGGATAGCAGCCAAGGAGCGGCGTACCACACCGCGTTGCCCAGAAAACGAGCGCAATTCCCACAGAAACAAGAATTTCCAATAACGAGGACCAATTTGACGAGCCAATGAGCGCATAATCTTGCCACAGAGGGGTGCCAGAGAATAGGGAATGATTTTCGACGCGTGAAACGCCCTTGCGTAGGGAATTTGCGCCAGGTGATTCCAACCCGCGCAACGCCAGCGAAACGGGTGGATGGTGCTAGATGTGCGAGAACAACGGTAAGAGGTCTCGAATTTGGAAGCTTAGATGTTAAACTGAAGCAAAGGAGACAAGTCGGAGCCGCGACAGACGAAAAACTGAACGCGCTGGTGAAGGGAAGAGACAAGTCTGACGCGACGGATCAAACACAGCCACATCACCTCTTCGCTTTCACCACCACTGCACATTTGACGCAGAAATTCTAGACGCAAATCCCCGTACATCGCCATCCATGCGGCGCGTCTTTGGAATACTCTTGCCTAATCCTGGCTTAAGGAAAGATTGACCATAGAAGCTCCGTGCGTATTGTCAATTTTAATAGTCGTCCCTGTGCCGCCATTCTCCATCCGACTCCGTTCCTCTTGCCTAAATCCAGTGCTTCGGAGTTCGTAACCTCTTTAAATGGGTGCGAGACCGCTGGAATATTCTTGTAGCTAGGCCGTAGCGGCCGTAGTATTCACCCTGGAGTCTGAATGACTTTGGCTTACGACTTCACCCTCCATTCCCTTTCCAATCTGACTCCTCATTATCTGCTCCCATTCCTCTCAGACCTCCACCTTGTCCTCCGTTAATACTGACGCCTTTGCCTTCATGTCTCCGTCTCGCGCCTTTCTATTTTGGACCGCGACGCAGGCTAGCGCGTGCACGGCACCTTCACGCTCTTAGTCACCATGGGACACCTCAGCACTCCTATCTCGCCGTCCGTGAGGCTCATTTCTGCCTCCTCGCCGTCTCCAATCCTTGTAGATGGTGCGATGCCGCACCGCGCGCAAACTGGGTACAGCTTTACTCGCGCTTCTTCTCGGACTGCGTGAAGATTTGCTGCTGGCGCGTTCCTGAACCTTCATTAGGTTCGCTCCTGGCCTTTTCGTTTGCTCTGGCATTCTCGTTTGCTCGTTATGCTCGTCTACTGCTGTGAATAGGGCTGTTTTTCCGGCATACTCTCTCTCTCTCTCTGACCATCCGCCCGTCCGGGGACCTTCCTCTGCCACTGTGGTTCGCGATTTCAAGTTCTGCGCAATATGGCTTCTCGTCGTTCTGAACTTCAAGTTCTGTTGGATTCAGTTCATGCAGCACTAAACTACCTGGATTTTTGTTGGCCATCTAGGATGGGCGATGACGAGAACTCTGCAAGATCGTTACACGTGCAAATGAACCTATCTTGGTCCCATTTCATCACCCTGGCATCAATTTTGAGGCTAGAGCCCACCGTAATATCCTCCTCTTACGCGCATTCTCCCAACCGGTTGAATCCAGTTCTTCTGTTGCGCTGCTTGTTCGCATTCAATTCAAAGCCGAATCCCGCATCGCTCCTGCTTTCTGCAGGATGCACACGTGCTCCACGTTCACCAAGGGAGGAAAGAGAAAATCATAACCACGCAAATGTTATCACGTTTTTAGTTAGGGCTTATTGAATGAAGTCCGATCACGGCGTTCGGGCCGAAACGTCACCTGCACGCCACCCTCGTCACCTCCACGCAGGAGTATCTTACACACAAACATCCATCTTTGAAGTTTAAATGAACCCGCCGGACTACTCTGCGGAGTGAGCGCTCCTCCCGAATGCCTGAACTTTGCTAATGTTCCCCTAGTCCACTGCGCAAACAGTTCATGGTTGCGAGGAAAATCTTCGCCCTTGATGACCAGGATTGGTCAGATTTGTCGGCCCCTCGGGAGGGAAGGAACCTTTCCTTGGTTCTCGGGCGAATCGAAAGAATCCGACGGTTACCTCCACACCAGTCGGGTTTCTTTGACGCTTATTCAATCTTTATCGAGCCATTCATCTCGTCTACGCCACCGACATCCGCCCCAATGTGGGACCCTATCGTGTTTGCTCTCCAGGTATGTGAACTGTCTATCCTCCCGGCCAAATCTATAAAGCAGTGATACAGCTGCTCATAGGCTCAGAGGGGCTACTGCTCACTTCTTCCCCACCGCACACCAGTTTGGCATTAGACGCGATCCTTGAATTGTTTGATGATATTTCAGACCACTTAAGCCGACTTGTTGTGCTTCACCGCGCAATATCTGAAGACGAAACTGTAAAGCTGGTCCTTCCACTCATTTACGGCGATATCATCAAAATATGTCTGCAAGTCATCGCAACCACCCGTACTGAAAGCCAGCGTAGCAGGCGCTTGTCAGGCCTGGCTCTGGGAGTTGCCCGCCTCCTCTTAGTTTCCCATTAACGGTATGGCTCCTGCCAGGTGCTAAGCGTCCTCATTTAGTATGCTATCACAATACCACCCCAAAGTCCGCCAAATCTAGGCGTCACCTCTGGAGCCGTGACGGCGGAACCTCCACTGAAACTCTTGCGAACCGAGTTTCGCTGACATGCGCAATTCGTCGCTCATTACGCCGTTAGAACCACGGTGGCGCCTGGTAAGATGACTCGATGCTCTGTACCCCCATCTCACCGTTTCGGAGACGTATTACGCATGAACGATCGGTAAATTGACGATTTTGATGGCTATGGAAAATAATTCAATTTCATGCAGTCCTTGCCTCGAGCTACCAACTCCCGCGCCGAAGTCACTATCAGTACAATGCTGCTGGATATCATTCTTGAAATCTCCAGTGTTCTACGCGTCCTTGGGCGTCTCACTTGGTGGAGTAACTGTTCTTCATTTACTTCGACTTCCCGTCATATCCGCGCTTGCTGCCTCCCTGTTTTGTTTCGACGTGCCTACCTTTGGCTGTCGGAGGAGTAACACTGCGATCCAGGGGACGAAATCCTTCGTTGTTTCAGGTGCGCAGTATTACCAAGGTGTGTATTCTTCTGATCATGAGCCCGTAGTCAATGCTCGATCTACGCACCTCCTGAATTCCGGGCTCGGCCAGAGACGCTAAGTACATTGCTCTCATGGTTGTCTCGGATACAGTCGCTCGAGTCGTTGACATTCTTATACACGCGCACAGTTCCTTTCGATGCCGTGAACACGGTGCTCGCAGGGCTTCCTCTGCTTTCCTGGGTGGTTTTAATGCCTAGCCCATGTCCCCTGGTCCCTCCCTTGCGCGCGTTTCCTCGTCATGTACGCCACGCTTAAAACCACCTGCAATATCAACTGGTGTCTCTTCCTTCCTGCCCGAGGTATTCTCCCCGTCTATCACTTATTCCTTGACGTTTGCGCTCACATCTTTCGCTTTTCTCTCCTCGCGGCAGCTCCCGTTCCCCCAACGTATGCGTATTCTCCACCTGCCTACCGCTGCCCTGGGAACAACCTTCCAAAGACTTTTGACCCAAAAGTCGCCCCCATTCGCCCGCAATACTTGGCAAAATTAACCCCCACCACACGCGGGCCAGTCACCTCAGGCTACCCCCATCTGACCCCCATAGGGCCAAATTTTTGAGGGTAGTTAATTGGGCCTATGGGGGTGTTTCTAAGTGGGTATCCCATGCTGCATGGGACATCCCATGCTTTCTACTGTTTTGCCTTGGGATGGCCCACAGGTATTGTATGGGACATCCCTCGCAGGTTCAAGATCCTGTTTGGGATATTCCACTGGCCCATTTGGTGGGTAGGACCCCTGGGACCAGCCAGGCAAAAAAAATGCATTTTTGGGCCCATTTATGCACCATTTTGCATGATCTATAGTGATCCATGAAGCTGTCCACTGGGGTTTTCATGCCATGGTGAAGCGGGTGCATTGGGGCGGGTCTTTTTTTGAGCAAACCGGAATACGAGTACCCCGGCCCACGCTCGAATACTGCAATACAGGTACTTTGGTCTGTGTTTGAACATGGTATGTTGACTTGCGCTCAAATACCGAAACACAGGTATGTGCGCCCATGCTCGGATATCAAAACATGGGTGTGTTGGCCCACGCTCGGATATCGAAACATGGGCACGTGCACCCACACTTGGATATCGAAAGAAACACAGGCATGTGTGCCCACGCTCGGACATTGAAACATGGGCACGTGCGCCCACGCTCGGATATCAAAACACGGGTATGCCAGTTCTTTTTCTCTGTCTTCTTCTCAGTACACTATCTTCCCCACATCCTTCAATGCTTGAATACCACAATACGGGTACACTGGTTCTTTTTTTCTCAGTACACCATCTCCCCCAAGTCCTTCAATTGTGTCCAAGTGCTATTTGAACTCATATCCTGAAGGACTTTATAATTGCCGAGAAATACGGGTGTATTGGCCTACACTCAAATATTGAAATATGAATACTTCATTTCCCCTGACAGGAAATGCAGGAGGGATATCCCATATTTTCATAAAATAAGGGTGGGACATCCCATGTTTTCGACACAGACACATGGGATGTTCCATATGGGCTAAAAATGAATGGGACATCCCTTCCATGCAGAAAATAATGTGGGATGTCCCATAATTTCAAACGGACACATAGGATGTCCCATGGTTTCAAATCACACACATGGGATGCCCCATCTAAGGCCAAAAATGAGTGGGATGTCCCTCGCACTCAGAAAATACCGTGGGACATCCCATGTTTTCATAACAGACACATGGGACGTCCCATGCGACGTCAAAAATGAATGGGACATCCCACCATATTTTCTGCATGTGGGATGTCCCATGGTTCAATAAAGGGCATGGGACTTCCCACGGAGTTTCAATTTCACTGACATCGTATAGGACATCCCATAGTTCAACAGATAACATCAACAGTTCCTGTAGTACCATTATAATGTGGCCTGGCCTGGCCACAGGTGTGCATTACAAAGTGCCACTTGGCTTGCCAGGCCTGATGCACATTATTACGTGCACCCTTCCCTTGCTATTCCCGGCATGCTACTGCCGGTTCCGGCATCAATGGCATGGGGTTTCTTTATTTTTACCTGCTTATACACCTTCTGCATTGGGCTGCAGATTGATTGTCAGCGCTTGCCTGTCAATCAACATCTTCTACCTCAGTCACAGGCTTTTACCGGTCAATTTGATGGATAATTCCCAGGCATTACATCAATATTGCCGGCTTTGGGAATTTATTTTGCATTTTGCGCAACAACCAGGGGCTCCTTTACCAAACCGTAAACACATTCAGATAGGCATCAGCAAGCTCTACAACTTTGATTTTTTGGGTGTATTTTTAGATATATACCACCAACTTCCCTTTTTGGCCACTACGCTCTTGGCCCAAAAGGGGAATTTCACCGTTTTCCCCCTCCCCGGCTCAGAATTTGATCGTTTTGGATGTTCTAACTGGCCAGGGGTAATGTTTGATACTATAAAAAGTAACTTAGAACACACTCAGAAGCACTAGACTCCAGCAATGTATTCATAATATCCAAAATGATAAAACCTGCTCCCAACCAAGATATCTTTGGAACACAGCCAGAGATTTAGAGCTAACTCATACTCCTTCATATATCTATGCCAGAGATACGCTCCACATGTAGTAAAACAGGATTTGACCAGTCAAGAGAGCATATTTTGGCCATAGTAGAAAACACCATGACTGCTGTATTCTCATGGCTTGTAGTCACCTCAGTGGTAACATTTATAATGCTAATACATATACCACTTGTATAAACACAATGGTGAGGTTATTGATCTCTTTTTGCATTGCCATGGCAAGATTGAAGATGAACATGCACTGAATGACTGTTCACCCCATTTGCCATGGGCCACCATTATACAGTGTGTGCTATAGACCTAAAATCAATTTTCCAAGTTATTCAAACATTTAGAGCCAAAGATTATCCCAATATATGGCCTTGCAGTTCCAAAATTTCAAGTGACATTTTTCGCTTCTTTGTTGAATTGGGCTCTATCTAGAGCTGATAGTGTGAAATAAATAATACAAAGGTGAAGAGACATGATGTAAGACCTATATTGGCCTTTATTTGAGGGATTTTGGTCAAGATTTGGCCAGATGGTGTTTTCAACCATGAGTATCAAGTGCACACAATGTTGCTGTTTAACCCATGTACTCGGAAACACAATCTACTTGAAACTTGACCAGATTTCTTCAAATAAAGTTGAGTATGGATCTTTCATCATAGCTCTTTCGCTTCTTGGTGTTTATTATGCAGTAGCTGCTCTTGTTGGTGCCCTATTCACCAAATAAGCGAAAAATGACATCTGACATTCTGAAACTTCTAGGCTATATATTGACACAATTTTTGCATCCAGACCTCAAGAAGGCTTGTGAAATCTTCTTTGAACTCCTTGCTCCGGTTCCAAGTCTTTTAGGCATGCTAGGGAAGGTAAGGATGCATATTGAACATTTTCACATCTGATCTTCACCTGTAGACTGGTTTGTGGGTTTGAAACCCACCAGACAGATTTCTATATGTAACAATTGCTCCATGAGTAGGGATGCTGCCTCTTGGATCATTGTATAACCCCAGAATAAAGCAATTATAGCATTTTCTATTCTGGTCAAAATATACACTCTTTCTTCTTGGGAGTCTATTATGATGTTTCCCCACATATCTAGTGGCTGGCTAAAGCCTGCATGGCTATACTACAAAGATATATGGGTTTAGAGCTAAATTTACTACCTTCCCCTTTATACCCCTATTACAGGGCATCATTACTTCTAACTGTGTGTTAGTTCATTTTTTATGGTATTTAAAATTACCCCTGGCCAGTTAGAACATCCAAAATGATCAAATCCTGAGCCAGGGAGGGGAATGACGGTGAAATGTCCTTTTTGGGCCAAAAGCGTAGTGGCCAAAAAAGGAAGTCGGTGGTATATATCTAAAAATACACCCAAAATCAAAGTTGTAGAGCTTGCTGAGGCCTATCTGAATGTGTTTACGGTTTGGTAAAGGAGCCCCTGGTTGTTGCGCAAAATGCAAAATAAATTCCCAAAACCGGCAATAAATGATGGCAAACTTGATGTATATGCCTGGGAATTGTCCATCAAATTGACCGGTAAAAGCCTGTGACTGAGGTCGAAGATGTTGATTGACAGGCAAGCACTGACAATCAATCTGCAGCCCAATGCAGAAGGTGTATAAGCAGGTACAAATAAAGAAACCCCATGCCATTGATACCGGAACCGGCAGTAGCATGCCGGGAATAGCAGGGTTGTATATGCCTGGGAATTATCCATCAAATTGACAGGTAAAAACTTGTGGCTGAAAACCATGGGCAATAGAAAAGAGATGGGATGTCCCACTATGGCTAGAAAATGGATGGGACGTCTCATTTATGTCAGAAATGGTGAGGGACGTCCCATGGAAACAGATGGGATATCCCACTCTTGATGGAAAATGGGTGGGACGTCCCACTGTTGATAGAAGATACATGGGACATCCCACTCTTGATAGGAAAATATGTGGGATGCCCCACTCTTAACAGAAAATATGTGGGACGTCCCATTGTTGATAGAAAATCAATGGGACGTCCCATTGTTGATATAAAATACATGGGATGCCCCATTCTTAACAGAAAATGGGAGGGATGTCCCACTCGGGATAGAAAATACCTGGGACATCCTGTCCAGTCCATATCAGAAATTATTGATATATCAATACAATACTGAAGTGTGAGCAGGCGGACTATGTATTTTCTGTACTTACCGAGAAGAAGAAGCAGAAAAAAGAAATGTGGGCTGTCTGGAGAAAAAGGGAGGTGTGGTGATAGTGTTGGTGTATGGAAGAGCACATTATTGCAATTGGAGCTGCCTAGCCTGGGCCGGCAAACCCGTATTTGGTATCCAAATGTGGGGCTGCAAACCTGTATTTCAGTATTTGAGCGCAGGCTGGCATATCTGTATTTTGCTATTTGAGCGCGGGCCGGTGTACCTGTATTTTGCTATTCAAGTGCGGGCCAGCATATCTGTATTTCACTATTTGAGTGTGGGCCAGCGTACCCGTATTTCGCTATTTGAGCGGCGAGCGCAGGCCTGCGAACCCGTATTTCAGTATTTGAGCACAGGCCAGCATATCTGTATCTCAGTGAGCTATTCCAGCGCGGGCCGGCATACTTACTTGTATTGTAGTATTTGAGCGCCGGCCGGCATATCTGTATTTCACTATTCGAGCATGGGCCAGCATACCCGTATTTCACTATTCGGGCATGGGCCTGCATACCTGTATAGCAGTATTTGAGCGTGGGCTGGTGTATCCGTATCTCGCTATTCAAGCGTGGGCCAGCATACCTGTATTGCAGTATTTGAGCATGGGCTGGTGTATCCGTATTTCGCTATTTGAGCGCAGGCCAGCATACTCGTATTGTGGTTTGCTTGGGGAAAAACCCCCCCCCAAATGTACCCGCTGCACCATGGCATGAGAGCCCTGGTTAACAGCTTCATGAATCACTATAAATCATGCAAAACGGTGCAGAAATGGGCCCCAAAAAAAATATTTTTTCTCCTTGGCTGGTGCCAGGGGTCCTACCTTCCAAATGGGCCAGTGGGATATCCCAGGCACGATTTTGAACCTGCATGGGACATCCCAAGGCAAAACAGTAGAAAGCATGGGATGTCCCATGCCGCATGGGATACCCACTTAGAAACACCCCCCATAGGCCCAATTAACTACCCTCAAAAATTTGGCCCTATGGGGGTCAGGTGGGGGTAGCCTGAGGTGGGCCAGTGCACCCTCCCCGACGGATAGGATACGACCGGCTGCCTATCTCTTGGGCCAGACCGCATGGTGCTGAATATTGAGGTATTACAGGAGTATTTACGACAGACTGGGGGCGCCCAGGTGCGTTGCCTGAATTTATCTCTACATCTTCACTTACCCGGCTTGCGCAGCCCGATTTCTCGTTTCCGCCCTGGTGAGACTTCTGGTAACCAAACCGTCGCCTCGGTCGCTGTCGCTCCCGCCCCGACGTCGTGGACCCCCTCCGCGTCGGGTCGCGCCACTAATGCCTCTGATATGCTCCAGCTCGTGCGCTAACAGCGCCACAACTACCGTCTTGACCTGTGGAGCACGCCCGGTCACCGCCATCGTGCATTTACCCTCCCCCCTCCTCGCGCAGATCCTCCGCAAGTAGCCCTTCTCCCACGGGGCCGACAGCGACGACCAGCGCCTGAAGATTATGCGCTTTTCGGTACGGCCAACTGAGACCTTGCGACGGTTCCCATGCCACGGCTCCCGGGATGGGCCAAATCGGTTGCAAGGTACGCAATCGAACGTTCTTTGCGTCCACATTGAAATTAATACGTCTTCGTCTTCCTTCTGGGTACGCACTTGTCCATCTCTGCTGGCGCTCGCGTACCTCCACTCCGGCCACTTTTAACGACGACGTGCTGAAGTTTCGAGGTTGTGACGTTCCGCCCGGCACTTAAACGAGGTGCGCCGCTCCTTACATCTGACTTTCTTCCATCTCAACCCTCCAATAAATATACTTTTGCCAACAGCGAAGTCAGAATCCATTCGGACATCCCTGGATGTGCTAGAACTGCGTCACACCCGCTCCTGTGGCCCCTCACACTTGTCACGTGCGCTGTTTGCCTCCGCGGACGACGTAATCCGTGTATACAGGTGAGGCTTCACCTTTTTTGACCTAATATAGCGCTATCGCGATGTTACGGGTGCTCCCTCCACGATGACCCGTGCCGGAGCTTCTCGAACGGCGCGTCTCCGTCATGGCAGCCAGAGAGCCCTGCGGGACTCTATTTGGAGACGCCGCTGGGTCTCTGTAGTCTCTTAGAAACAGACGCTACAACAAAAATTTTACTCGTACCTCGTTTGTTGTAGTCTGTCACTTTGCCTGATCAAGTGTATGGAGCTCGACGTTATTATGTAATCTCAAAATTCCCCGAAGCCGCTGGCGCATCTAGAGCGCGTCTTTCCGTGTTTAAGCGATGGATTAGCGTACGAGACTCCTAGTCGAACAACTTTCCCACTCACTTTTCGCGCGCGGACTTCGGAGCCAGCAAGCCGAACTTTGATGGCTCGGCAGTGGTCGAGGACGGCTGCATTGTTCTCGTCCACGACAGGTTAAAGAGGAAAATCTGAACAGACGGTTCTATCTAGATTCAAAATACAAGCCATTTGGACTCATAGAATCTGTCTTGGAGGAAGCTCGATGAGTTGAAGCTGCTTGGGCAGAATTCAAAGTCCGACGATTATATAATAAGGTCGAGCTCCATACACTTGGCACGCGCTTAACTACAGACTAGGGTCTCTGGCTGTCGGAGATGCTGCTGCCTTGCCCGGACGGATTCCAAGAGTGCGCGGCTGTTTGCGCCTGCCCGGGCACCTCGACCCCGGGGTGGCTCGCGCTCTCCGGCAACGCGGGCCAAGCTGGTACGACGTATGCGATGACGAGGGGGACATGGAAGTGTCTGAGGTCAGCTCGAGGACCAGCGAGGACACCAGTGACCACGCGTCCACCTACGGCGACACTAACCCCTCCGCTAGATCTGCTTCGGTTTCTGGGTAAGCGTCCCGTCTTTCGTCGGGATCGCAGTTCCGACGATCTTGACAGCTTTGTCCTGTTTTCCCTCTGCGGGACTCTATTTGTTGCGGGTAAGCATGTCTCTCCATCTTTAGGAGCGAGACACCGATGACCTCGCCGGACAGCCACCTTGCTCCACACCCTGGGGGAGTGATGCATCGCGCATTTATGCAAAGGGCTGTAAAGACAATCTGAATACACAGTAGGACAGTCCGAGTTAGTCCTGTTGTTATCGCGGGGGTCCGATCGGGTCACACAGGGGGCAAACATAATGGCACTTGTCATAGTGGCAACCTGCGGGCACTTGCTGGGGCATCCGACACGGACTTGCTCAGGACTTGCTGTTGGCTTAGGTAATGCAACATCCATCAGTGCACAAGTTCGATTTCGAGCATTACCACTCTTTTTTACAACATCACTTCTTACGCACAGTGTCTATGACCACAATAAAGCAATTGTAATTTTCCCTCCAGTTCACTTTGGATGAGAATGTGCCTTCAATTGCTCATTACTTAAGATTCAGCTACTGATAAACAGGTTATTCTTTGTTTTTCAAACTCAGGTGTTGCGGGGTGGGTCAACAAAGGTGTTCCCACATCTTATCTTATTTCTGGATGTGTGGGTGTTGTGTTTAATCCAGTGCGCAAAACAAAATTTGCCTATTGGTCCAGATAATCAGTTGTTAAACTTGTGACCTTCCCTCCTCGAGCAATTTATTAAGGTTTTGGGTTCATTGGGAAGCGATTTAATGTGCACATGCTGGGACGCTGTGCTGGGTGTGGGTTACAGGTCCCTACCGTGCACTGGCACTGGTGCTTACAATTTCCTTGCCCTCGCAGCTGCTGAGCCAGTCCCAGGCTGAGCCCTGACTCTTATGCTGGTAAACAAGGACAGATCAAGTGTTTTACCTCTGGACAAGGTATGGAAGATACAAGCTCAGGCCCGACTGCCAAAGAGTAGTGTGTAGTCATTGTGGATAATACCAGAGCAGAAAAAAGGCTTAAATTAGCAACAAATATTTCTCAGACGCTCCGAATAGCTGAATAAAAACACATATCCCATCTAAGATTGAACTGCCTTGAGTCAGTAGTCAGAGTGCAGGGCATTCCAATTATTATGGCCAATGGGACTGAAATCGAAAAGATGTCATTGCCCAGAATCGAACCCACTCACTGATGCTTGACCAGATTACATAAGGAATCAGCGAGTATGTAGCATGTCCACAGCAAGGACGCTGCAAGTGCGCGCAGGTTGCCCTTATTGCAAGTGCCACTATTCTTGCCCCCTGTGTCAGGATCTTGTTATGTAATTTTATGTAATCTTGAAGCACGTGGACTGCCGCTTCTGCTTCGCGTCGAATTGAAGACGCGTTTTTCACCCTCCCACCGCTCCTCTGGCCACACGGCGGGGGCTCTACGCGTATAGCCAGCCCACCAAAGGATCCCGCTCCAGAAAATGGCTCTCTGAGCCATCCACCCCCCGAAAGCGCCCCGATCTTACAGACGACTCGAGACCCTACCCCTTCCCACCATCCCTGGTCTTCCCGCCGACGCAGAAGATTATCGAGCTCTTGGAGCTGCCACATACAACGGCTCACTACCCTCCAGCTCCCGCAACAATGATCTGCCCCGGGAGCAAAGATCCTATACAAAAACTCCGAGTCTCGCGATCCCCGTCATTCCGCCTCCTCCTCCGAACGCAGGCGCATACAGAGTGCCCGGATTTGTCAGCTCCCTTCCTCTACCTGCCTCCACGGACCCCACAGCCTTTTCACACCAGCGGTCCCGTCTCCGCGGGCCGACACGCTCCGCTGATGGAAAACACGCACAAGATCTTGATGCAAAATTTGCGGCAATGGAAAGAGTATTGAGTGATCTTAAGCCGTTCGCCTCTCTCGGCGACTTTCTGGCTATCCTTTTTTTCAACCGAGCGCACGGAAAAAGCAATCCGCGTGGCGTTACACACGCAAAGTCTGTTGCCAAATTTCTATTCGGACATTCACAGATCAAAATGGCGGACGTTCTCCCTCTCATTTACAAGCATCGGAATGGCTATCCATCTATCAATGCCTCACGAGCCCACGAGCGGGAACAAATGTTCTCGACATCTGTTGATCCTACGGACATTCATCATGCTCGACCATTCTTGTCGACATGGGCCGCGAGAGTCACCGCTCTCGAAGCGAGAAGACAAGTCGCTGCTGGTACCCACGATGATCCCGACGATCCCGATGACCATGTCCAGCTACGCGCTAAAGGCAACGGCCGCGGAAAGGGACAAGTCATTACCTTTCAGCACATGGGCCGCTTCAGCATCCGGCGCATCAAGGAGAAATATTTGAAGCGTCTTCCGCTTCCGATGATGCTTACAGAGTACATGTCAGCTCCCAAAGCGCCTAAAGACGGTGTTTTTGCTGTCCGTGTTCGACGTCCGCATCCAATTGTAAGTACTTTCCCGTGAACTTATTCAGGGCACACGTTAACACGGTTCAATAGATTCAGGTCTCAGCAATCACATCCTTCATCGTCGCCCGAAACCGGTATGCCAATGGCGATCTGGCTATGGCCCTCGGCGTCTGGCATTTTGCGTGCAAATCACACGTGGACGTGAAGCGCGTGTATTGTCGTCTCGGCGGTAGTGTCAGCGACAGCACCTCGAGGGACGCTCTCAACTCCATCACGGAATCCAGCTTCGCTCAGCTGCAGGCGCGAATCAAAGACACAACCGAGCGCGGCGAGGTGGAGGACTGCCTGCTTATCGATAATATTCAGGAGTATTGCGACGTTTATGAGCAGGGAATCGGTCGGTTGTGCGAGCTCAAGGTCGGCACCGCAGGGACAAATGTTGGTCTGCAAGACTGTGCCCCGGGAGCCTTCAACGCCAAGGATTATTACAATCGCGTCGCCCAAAAGCGCCGTCTGGAGCTCAATGTTCTCAGCCTCTTTACAGACATTGATTGGGACCATAATTTCCGTGTTACAGCACTCCATTGGGTCCGCATCCTCGCCGAATTCACACCGCACTTGCCACATCTCCTTCCCCTCATCTCGGCCATGTTCCGTTCTGAATTGATTGCTATTCATCGAATGCGCGAAGGCCGAATCACACCTTTCCAACCATTATCCACTAATGGAGAAAGAGAGACATCGACGCAGGGATTGGAGCGCGCTGTAAATGACTTCGACGTCCAACGGGGCACAGACCCGGCAGTCGATTCTGGTCTTTTGGAATGGATTCGAGGAGACGGTTCAACATTTGCTGGGCTGTTACGACTCATACAGTATTGCGCGCCGCTCGGAGACAAATTCAAGAACAAGTTTTCTGCTCCAGAAATTTGGCATACCGGCGCGACAGAGTTGAACTCTACAGCAGAAAATCATTACGGTCCAGCAACTTCCAGCGACCCTTCCTCACTTTCCAAATGCTCCAACACCGCCGGATTCAAGCGCCCTTCAAACGTCAAATCGTGTGATTATTATCCAACAGTGCGCAATCTAACTACATTTTGGACAGCGCATGTTCTTGATTGTTGGAGGTATGTGCCAAAGGCTCAATCTTCTAACTGGTACTGAGCTGCGTTCTCATTCAAGGATTTTCTTTGGCTGTGACGACCTCTCCCATCATTTCGATGACCTTGCGAAAAAAGACGAACTCCCAACACTCGAAGAGTTGATGGCGAACGCAGAGATCCTCACAGATCGTTACGTTTCCCAGGCCGCGATCGAACACACGATGAGCGCCGAGGAGTCCACCCATCCCGACAACGTGAAAAAAGTTCCCGTCGGAAGTCCGTGGGTCTCGCCCTCGACATCAGCACCAGCCCAGGCAGATATAGACCCCATGCCTGACCTTGTCGAGATTGAGGAGCCGACGGCGCTGACAGATCCACCCGCAGGCACCAGCGAGAAGAAGGATGCACCAAAATATCACGAGGAGCGTCCAGGATTTACGGGGGATTGTGTTCTTCGCAATAGTCAAATCTTCATGGCCGAGTTCGGCTGGTTCATCGAATTTCTCATGGCCGTGCCCGAGGGCGATATCGGTAGAGTTTGGCAGATAATGAAGGTAAGTCGACCACACTTCATATTATTTTTTTACACACTCAGGATGCAACGGTAGATATGGATCTTTAAGTTCGCTGGGTCGTCTCATCAAAACTATGTCTCCTACCTGCTCGAGGTCTATTGCTTCCTGCGGTACGAGGCGTCTAAAGATCTCAGTAACGCGGTCCTGAACAATTGGCTCGTGAACGTACGGGGTGAGCTCGGCAAGTAGCTACCGGGTGATCTTCACCAGGAGCACTATAATAGGTGGCTCGAAGACATGGTTCAAAAGCATGGCGCCGAGTTCGACGGAAAATTCTACCGCGAGACGATCTCCCCGAGCGCTCATCACTTCCTACAGATTAAAGAGGAGATCACAGAGGCGTTTAGCTTGAAGAGCCGCGGCAAAACCCACACTTCACCCAATGTCCGTGACGAACTCAAGCTCCTCATGATGATGTTCAAGGAGGAAGAGGTGCATCTGTTCCGCGAGGGACGCAGCATGGGCCACGCTGCCGTGAACCAATTTGCGCGTGGGTGCCGACGCCTTGAAGGAGGAAAGTTGAAAGACTTTCTCAACAAGTCCACCGTCTTCGGCACCTTCCTGGAAAAAATTCACGGCCTCGGGCAGAACGTGGCAAACGAGAGCGAGATTGAGGAATCGGATGAAACTTCACCTTTGTCCTCAAGCTCTCCCACTTCGAGCCGCTCGAGTTCCCCGGCTCCCCGTGCATCGAGCAGCGACCGTCCATCCTCCACTGATTCTGACCAACAGACATCCGGCTCCAAGTCGTGTTCCCCGAGCGCGTCAGTGCGGTCTAACGCCAGCAGCACACAGTCCATTCTTTCCATCCTTGATACACCAGCTCCCGACGAGCCTGATGACGACGGCGTGGATCTCAGCGGGCGCATACTCTTGAGCGGATCTTCTAATGCTTTTTACATTGATGCGGAGACAGGCCTTCTGGCCTACGATGAAGAGGCGGCAGAAGAGGAGGAACTTGAGCTGGAGGAGGAGGAGGAGCTTGAATCGGAGGCTGAGGATGCAGAGAGCAATAACTCGTACTCAGATGGTGAAGTTGATCCAGACTCGGATTGATAGCAGACGGTATATGTATGGTATATATTTCAACCAGCGGAAGTTGGCTTCCCATTTGATGGCCCGCTTAGTCGGCTCATGTATAGTTAGTTATTCCTCACAGTTTCAGTAGAAGGGCAAATAAACAACCATTGCGATTGCTCTCCTACTCATAATCAACCAGTAAACGATGGGACATTGTAAATCAAAAAGCTACTACCGTCTTTGCCGTGGACGATAGGCCGGTCTGTAGTCCCTGGAAATATCCGCCACAGCTGGTTTGGGATTTGAGGCTCGTCCAGACCTGCGCGGCGCCGGAGTATTTGTTACAGTTCGCAAAACCGGCGGTGTGCTTCGAGTACGCGTTCGAGAAAGAGGGAGCAATGCTTCGGGCATGGAAGAGTCCGACTTGTCTGCTTCTTCCTCGCTGTCACGGTCTGCCGTCTCCAATGCGGCGCGTTTACGCGGCCTGGTAATCCTCCGAGGAGGTGGTGTCGCGCCCGTGGCTCCGACGTAATCCTCCTCTTCATCCTTCGATTCTGCGCGTCGTTTGCGTTTCCTCCTTCCCTTCGACACCATCTTCGCCGACTTCGTTTTAGCGCCTCGTTGAGCATAAATTTGAGATTGCAAGGCGGATATGTGGCGGTATAACGAGGAAGAGTGTTCGGCGCGCATGAGCCAGGAATGGAGGAGTGGGACGAGGTCGGATTCGTCCTTGATGAGTAGGAGCTTTTCGAGCAGGACAGTTTGAAGTGAAGAGGGGAGGAAGAGTATTGGCGGCAAATGGCGGAATTTTCCTCGCATGTGAAGCTTGGCGCGTAATCTATCTCTGAACTCTGTGAAACTGACAGTCGCAAGTTTCTTCTCCTTCACCGTAAGCTTCAGTTTTCGGGGACCAGGAATGCGGCAGGGTTTTGATACGGACACAGCGATGAGAGCAGGAAGTTGAACAGCGGTCGGTGGGGCGGAGAAAGCGAGCGATCGTTTGGAGCGTGCACAGCATAGGGAGCAAGGTACGGTGCGCTTCGCGGCAATACAGTCCAGCGTGGACGTCTCGAGTGGAGGATTGGAATAATGCCTGTTGATGAAGGCAATGTAGCAGAGCTTTTCGACGAGGATTAAGGCTTTCTCGTGGTTCATCGGGGCAGCGGCTTTCCTTTTCTTTCGAGGGGACTTTGATTTCGGCTGTACAGGTTGGTCTGCAGAATCAGGCGACGGGGCTGTTAAATATGGTGTGAGCATGGGGATTTCGATGGATATAGCAAATATTACCTGCAAGTTGTTTTGCCGCTGCGGCAACTGTCGCAGAAGATACCAAAACGACTCCGCGTGCGTGGCTATCTTCGGCACGTCCAGCGCGACCTTTCTCCTGTAGCACGATGTCCAGCGTAGCGGAAAACCCGAGGGAAATGCTATCGAGAATAGATCTTGCGTTGATGCCGTTTGAGAAGGCGATGGTTGCAACGATTATTTGGCAATGCGGGTCTTCATCGATGAGGCGAATCGTCTCCTGGTTATAGAAGTCTGAGCATAGACTTGTGTACATTCGTGTGCGGCGGAGTTTGTCGGCGTCATTAGCCTGCAAGCGCAAGATGTATACGTACACGCGGAATACAAGATCAAGAGCCTCACAGTGAATGACGGTCTTGCGACCACTCATGAGGTAAGGCAACAAGTCGGGGAAGTCGTAGCCAGCAAGACCATGCGTCAAGATTTGGAGAATGAACTGGATATTCAGACGCTCGTTGCTCCGACGTATCAGGTGGAATGAGTCACCGAATAGGCCGAGGCTGTCGCAGACGGCTTGTGTGTCCTTGCCCGGAGCTAATGTTGCTGAGAGTGCGACGACAGACATCGTAGTCCTCGGGAGAGGTCCCCGAACGAAGAGACCGATCAATTTGAATGGGATCCGGAAGGTCAGACCCCACTCATTGATGAGGTGGGCCTCGTCGATTACCGTGAAGAGGATTCGCGCGCGAAAGACAGGCCATTCCGAAATGTCGCGCCATTCTTTGTCGTGGAGATGTTCCGGGTCGACGCAGATGACCTGCCATTGAGTACACTCTTTGACCAGAGTCCCGAGGTTGATGCCATTACGACGCGCGTCCGCGAGCGTTTCACGGCAATAGGCAAGCGCGGGGATGCCCAGTTTTGTCAGCTCCATGACCTGTTGCATCATTCAGCATGCGGAAGGGGATGAGGAAAATGCAGCGCAAAATGTTATTCGCCAAGCCCTTCGTCGGCGTCACCACAATTCCTACGGGGTGCGGCCGAGTTGGTAGATCTTGAGGATAGAGATGCCGGTTAGCATTGTATTCATTCAGGACTAGAATTGGAGCTGAGAAGGCCGCAGACTTCCCATCGCCGGTCGCAGTGCAGCAAAGAATATCGTCTCCGTCGAGAATGGGTGCAACGAGCTCCTCTTGGACGGGGCAAAGCCCATCATTCCACTGTGGTATTGCTTTCCTGACTAGTTTTCTGAGGGTGTTCCGGCCATCAGGATCCTGCCAGCGGAGTCGTGAGGGCATAGCTGCAGTATATTGGCATAGAGGGGGTGCAAGACACGGTGCAGGCGCGAGGAAGAGAGGACGCGACGGTAGGTCGCGAGTGCACGTGCCTCAAGATTACATAAAATTACATAACAAGATCCTGACCCGATCGGACCCCCGCGGTAACCAACAGACTTCAACAAACCGAGGTACGAGGTGGAAATTGTTGCAGCGTCTGTCTAGGAGAGACTAATCCGAGTAACGGTTCTGAGGCGGTTCTGATGGCGGTTCTGGAGGCGGTTCTGGAAATTGTTTTACATCAGAACCGTGTGACAACCGTCCAAAAACAACTTGAATCTTGACTGACCCACTTTTCAAGACGGTTCCATCGTTGGTTTTGACCATGCCATTATAGCAACTAAATAAATAATTTCTTAACTGCTGTAGCTATGCACCTGATCCATGATGCCTCAACTACGCGACGCGCCGACGAGCGTGCAGACAAGCTCTTGAAATGGTACATCCAGATTCACTTGGGACTCTTCACAACGGAGCCTCTCCTTTTTTGGAGGTGGCTTCTCGTCCATTTCACGAGCTTCTTCCGCCACAATGCTGGCAACATCCTTGGCCTTTTGCGAGACGGCAGCAGCCTGCTCAGGCTTGCCTCCCATTGCCAGATAATGGCCTGACGTCGGACTCGAAAGGAGTGGATGAGTGCCAGATGAGTCGGGAGAGCAATGGCGCGTCAGCTTAGCCAACAGTAAATCTAGTCACAAAGAAAATTGAAGTGAAAGTAAAAATTACTGATTGAGAACCGGAACCGCCTGCGAGAACCGTTGTAAAACTTCCTCCAGAAAAGGTTCTACATTTCGAAGGCGGTTCCGGTTCTCAACGGTTTTCCCACGCTTATTAAAATCCAGAACCGCCATCAGAACCGACTGTCAGACCCGCCTCAAAACCGCTACTCTGACTGTCCCTAATTCACCGCATACAGCCATAAACCCGGAAGCGCAACGCAACATAGAAGCGCAACACCAGAGTTTAAGGACCTTTGGGCCTTTCGCTGAGGTCAAGATTTTGTCGGAATATAGTAGAGTATTATGGCGGTCGAAACCCAGCTTCAATAAAATTGTCCTAAAAATCCTGTTTTCACTCCCTTTTCAGCAAATCCGAAGAAAACTTTCTGATCTTAAGTTTGTGCGCAAACTCGGAATAAACGATGCTCAGGTTCTGAAAAAATGTTTCCACCAAAAAAAAAAAACTTTCTTTATCCCCGGCCGGTCGAGAATCAGTCACATGATGCTGCGCGCTAGTGTGCCATCATGAAACAAGACCAAATATAAATTATTTTCTTGCTCTAGGTAGTAACCCATCTCCTGATGGCCGAGTTTGGCCCTATATAGTGGTATAGAAAGCTGATAGTATACACAGTTGTAGGTACTGACTCCAATTGAACTGTGCAGAAACGAAATCACACCAGATGATGGTATTTGGCACCATATAGTCAACCAGTGGTTTGAAAGTGGCCAAAATATAATGGGTGCATTCCCCAGTGGTCAAATGTGGAGTGCTAGGGGGCCCACTAAATAGGACTAAACCATCAGGCAATCAGTTACTACCTAGAGCAAGAAAAGGGCTTATATTTGGTCTTGTTTCATGATGGCACAATAGCGTGCAGCATCATGTGACTGGTTCTCGACTGACCGGGGATAAAGAAAGTTTTTTTTTTTTTGGTGGAAACATTTTTTCAGCGCAATTTTTTTTTCAGAACCTGACACAGGAAGGATAACCAGATAACTGACGCCAAAATATGGAAAAGATATGGAAAAGATATTTACAATAATTTTTGTGTTTCTAAAGCACTTGCATTTAGTATGACACTCACATCCAAAATCCAAGCTGGATTGCTCCCAGCGAAAATTGAATACCTGCTCAAACAGCCATTTTGGCACATTTCTTGAGCGGATTTTGAATTCAGAGCCCCGCGGCGTCCTGCATGGTTCCCTTGGTTAGTGGAATCTGTTTCCTGGACTCAAATGCATTTAGTATGACACTCACATCCAAAATCCAAGCTGGATTGCTCTCAGCGAAAATTGAATACCTGCTCAAACAGCCATTTTGGCACATTTCTTGAGCAGATTTTGAATTCAGAGCCCCGCGGCGTCTTGCATGGCTCCGCAAATGGGTGGAATTGGATGCCTGGACCCAAATGCATCTACTATGACACTCACATTCAAAATTCAAGCTGGATTGCCTCCAGCGGAAATTGAAAACTGTAAGGATGGCCTCCTCACACGCGACACTAACATTCATCATATTCCTGACTAAGCATCATTTCACTTTACCGTTGCCAGCTCAATTACTTAGTCATCATCACTTTCCTATTTAACAGTCACACGTCCTTTTGATCTTCTTTACGCTTACACCCTGACTACCACCACCTTGTATTTCCCTTCCATCTCCTATGACACTCACATCCAAAATCCAAGCTGGATTGCTCCCAGTGGAAATTGAATACCCGTTCGAACAGCCATTTTGGCTGTTTAAGCGGATTTTGAATTAAGAGTGGAACAGTGGCTCAGATGGTTCCGCACGTGGGTGCGATGTGCTGTCTGGACTCAAAGGCACTCCCGATGGCACTCAGATAAAAAATCCAACTTGGGTTGCCTCCCAGCGGAAATTGAATACTGGCCGATTATCAGTGATTTCCTGGGTGGAATTCTTGAGAGCATAACAGGGGCATGCATGGTTCCACGAGTGGGCGGGATGTGTTCCCTAGCCTCACATACATTTCTGATGGCACTCAGATAAAAAATCCAACTCGAGTTGCTCCCAGCGGACATTGGATACTGGCTTGAACCACCATTTTGGTGTTTTAAACAGTTTTTTTCCTGAGAGCGTAACGAGGGTGTGCAGAGCTCCGTGCATGGGCAGGATGTGCTCCCTGGACTCAAATGCATTTCCTGTGGCACTCTGATCCAAAATCCAACTCAGATTGCTCCCAGCCGAAATTGGATACCGGCTCGAACCACCATTTTGGGCCATTTCACGGGCGGATTTTCTCCTAAGAGCATAACGGGGGCATGCAGGGTTCTGCAAGTGGCCGCGATGTGTTCCCCGGACTCAACTGCATTCCTCATGGCATCCAGGTACAAAATCCAACTTGGATTGCTCACAGCAAAAATTGGATACTGGCTCTACCAGCCATTTTGGCGTTTTAAACAGACTTTCTCCTGAGAGTGTGACGTGGGCATGCAGGGTTCCACGAGTGGGCGGGATGTGTTTCCTGAGCTCAAACACATTCTTGATGGCACTCAGATACAAAATTCAACTCTGATTGCTCCCAGCGGAAATTGAATACTGGCTCGACCTGCTATAACACATTTCAAATTCAGAGTGTTCTAGCAGTTGGCATGGATGTGTAAGTAGGTGGCATGGATTCCCTGAACCTAACTTCGTTGGAAATCAACCTCACAGCCAACATATACCCTAGCTTGCTTGCAGCAGAAATTGAATACTCGCTGAAACAGCCATTGGCATATTTCCTGCATGGATTCCAAATTCAGAATGGTCTAGTGGGTGGCATGGGTCTGTAAGTAGGTGACATGCATTCCCTGGATCTATGCTCATCAGAAATCACCCTCACAGCCAACATATACCCTGGATTGCTTGCGGCGGAAATTAAATACTTGCTGGGACCCCTATTTTCTGTAAGTATTTGAATTTGGAGTGTTGCAGTGGGTGGCATGGATCCGCCAGTAGGTGGCATGCATTCCCTGGACACAAATGCATCACAAATCACACTCACAGCCAACATCTACCCTGGATTGCTTGCAGCGGGAATTGAATACTTGCTGAAACAGCCATTTGGCATGTTTCCTGGACAGATTTCAAATTCACAGTATTGTAGTTGTTGGCATGGGTCCGCAACTAGGTGGCATGAATTCTAGATTAATTGCCATCAAAATGATACCCACATCCAAAAGCCACCCTGAATTGCTCAGAGTGAAAATTGAATATATATATACTTGCTGAAACAGCCATTTGGCATGTTTCCTGGACGGATTTCAAATTCACAGTATTGTAGTAGTGGATGGCATGTGGAAAAGTTGTAAACCTTCAGCTGAAAAGGGTTCTCCACTTCCCGCAAAAACAATTGGAAAAACCTCACCTCACCTGTATAACTTGAAACATATTTGAACCAACTTGATTCAAGTTTTGCACCTAATTTTTCTCCACATAAATGGTGTACAAACTTATCAGTTGGAAATGTGAAAATAAATCACTGGCAAAAATGTTGAGAAACCTGTAACCTGCATTTTAAGTTTTTCATCACTTTTCATCACATCTTTTTTCACATGTTTGATTGTCTCTTTATCAGTGCAAAATGTGGTGAGATTTTTGAAGAAGGAAGTTTCAAGTTTTTCACCTTGGGTTTCGCCCAAAAATATGTATGAATTGGAGGTGAAAATCTTTTCAAAGAAAGCACCAAGTTTGTTTCACATTTTTCACCTTCTTTCCAAGTGAAAAAAGTGCTGAAAACCTTTCAAGTTTTCCACTTACTTTTTGGGCAAAAGAATTTGCAAGAGATTCAGAACATTTCTCACCAAATTTCTTGCTGATAAAATTGAATTGTTCAACCAGTAGAATTGTGTAATAAATCGCTGGCAAAAATGTTGAGAAACTTGTAATCTGCTTTTCAAGTTTTCTATCATTTTTCATTTCATCTTTTTCACACACTGAGATTGTCTCTTTATCAGTGCAAAATGCGGTGAAATTTTTGAGGAAGGAAGTTTCAAGTTTTTCACCTTGGGTTTTGCCCAAAAATACGTATGAATTAGCAGGTGAAAATCTTTCAACAGAAAGCATCAAGTTTGTTTCACATCTTTCACTGTCTTTCCAAGTGAAAAAGTGCTGAAAAAGTTTTAAGTTTTTCACCTACTTTTTTGCCGAGAAAACTCCTGAAAAATATAAAACATCTTCACCAGATTTCTCACTGAAAAACTTCCAAAGAAAACATCACTTTGGTTTCACATTTTTCACCTTCTTTCCGAGTGAAAAAAGTGCTGAGAACCTTTTGAGTTTTTCACTTACTTTTTCGGCAAAAAACTTCTGAAAAATTTAAAACATTTTTCACCAAATTTCTCATTGATAAACTTGAATTGTTCAACCAGTGCAAGAAGCAAATTAGATTGATTAGGAGAGCTACTGCAGCGTAGGTAAATCCACGAGGCCGGTGGCAAACCCATCCTGCAGGCCGACACCGAGGTAAAACTGATGGGGTGATTGCCGGCCGGCCCGCACTTGTTGTACATTGTCAACACACCTATCTCACCGCAATGCCTTCTCTTTCAGATACCTCACTTCCCACAAGAGCTTGTAGAGACCACCCTCGACTACCTCATCGATGATTCAGACTCTTTGTTTCAGTGTGCCCTAGTGGGCCAGTTATGGCAACATCCTGCGCAAGCATGCATTTCCGCACCATTTCCCTCGGTGTCGGCCTGCAGGCTGCGGAGTGGGTTTGCCAGCGGTCTCGTGGTTGTACCTCCTCTGGGTGCAATAATCCCTCTCTACCACTCTTTCTGCAATCTTCTCGCGGCTCCACCACATGTTGCACCACATGGTCGGACACTTAACCTTGGGCTGCGCCCGTTGGAATCTGAAATCTTTTCAAGCACCCTACCTTCCGACTCCTGGGATAAAATAGAAGAATCCATAGTGGAATTCCTCCCCTTGCTACAGGGTTTGAAACTCTTGCGGTTGTCTCCATGCGGACCGGGAGCACACACCTATCACCTACCATCAATGCGTTCCGAACGCGATCACCAGGACCCTCCGATTTTGTAGTTCGTCTTTCCTTGACCCCTCAGCTCTCATTGCCTTTACCGTTGGATCGAATTTCCCCACTGCTTTGAAGTTCATAGAATGTGAATCTCAGGCACCTTCCTCCCATTTAACACCAACCATGGCTGGCCTTAGTATTCACTCACTGCAAGGGCCTCATACCTTTCTGGTGTTTCTGGATTCCTGTGCAGCGTCCATACACAAAAGACATGACCATCAACATGGCATACGGTCTGCAGAGTGCCACGGTGGTGTTGCAGGAATTTTCTACTCTCGCGTGTTCAGTTGATCGGGTCTTGAATGTTGTGATCGATACAGGTGAGAGCTCTTTTAACATTTTTCCTCCTGTATTTAGTCTCCGAACCCAGTTCGTGCAGATTCCCCGCCGGTCTTTAGTCTTTCCCCATATTCCCACCTCCAGACGCTTCATCTGTCATTCCACGATTTCCATCCCAAGGCCAGGCCTGGGCTTATGGACCCAATCCCAATGACGTGGCTCGAAACGGCTTTCACCGCGAACATCTTACCAACTGGTCTCACTCTCTGTTCGACAAATCACCACAGCTTCCGTTCTGTCAGATCGCAATCCTGAGTGGGAGAGCCGTTTGCACACAAGGTTGTGCCAGAATCCCAGCTTGAGTCTACATAATCATACCTCGCAATCCAATGGCTCAATCGGTCACATTGTCGGGTACATGTTCCGATCTAATGCGTAGAATATCATGTTTTTGAGTAGATGTCACACAAGGAGGATAACCCGATAACTCTGGCCGAAACATTCGAAAGATACGGAGAAAATATTTACAATAACTTTTGCGTGTTTGGGGCCTGAAAATTCAGCAAATATTCAATTTTTTTTCTCCATAATCCTGCACAGAACATGCTAGACCTATTCAAAGTATGTTTCAATTTAATCATGGGTGGCCTCAGCATATGTTCACCCAAACGTTTCAGATGTCTGGGGCAGAAACATAGAGAAGATATTCAAAGTGACTTTCCCATAGCCCGTCGCAGGAAAAGCAAAAGGCATTCAAAATGACTACCATGTATGTTTCAAATATCTTCCAGAATATGTTTCCCATGTTTTGAAGGTGGAACATTATGTACACACACTGGTTGAACATTTCAAGTTTTTCGGTGAAAAAACTAGTGAAAAACCAAGTGAAAACTTGAAACTTCTTCATGATTTTCCTGAACTTCAAAACTTTTTCAGCACTTTTTCAAAAGTTTTTCACAACACACAAGGGGCAAATTCTACTACATCTTGCGCAAACACGTGAAACATATGTGAAGCATAGTAACAATAAATTTCGTCTTTCGCACGTGATTGTCTTTCGAATATGTTCTCAATAAAGTTCAATTTTCAGCCTATGTTCTCAAAAAGGAACAGGATTATCCGAGACAAAGGCGAGTGGAAAAGTTGAAACTTATTATAACTTTGTGCTCCATAAATTTTAAGTGTCTTCTATGACGGTTCGTTTGTACAAATAATAAATTTAGGCGCGCGCCAGGTTTCAGCGCGCGCGCGACCCCAAACGCGCGCGCGCGAGGGTCCTTCGCTTAGATATGATAAAGTAATCTATGTCAGCTACATTATACGACTAACTACACAGCTTCCGGCACATATATGTCTGCCCAAGTTCGGCACTGCGTGAAACTAAGGGAACAGGGAAAAGGACTGAGCATGCCAGTAAATGTGAGAGGGAATTATCACGTACGAAACGGTGCGCTCCTGTTCCTCCGAGCCATTGAAGGGCAGCGAGGCTCGCTGGATGGAACACCCATTTGGCAGTGAAAGGTAGGCGGGGCAATGGGAGGAATGTTTGCGGCTACTGTCGAACCTTCGTGGTGCTGCCCATCGTCGTTCTGTGAAGGACGTGGCAAACCAAACAAAGGCAAAATTACCACTGTCACTGGCCGATGACCGACGTCCGACGATGGCGGCTCTCCTATGAGCAAGCCTAGGGACCAAATGCGGCAGGCATACATGATATTAGCTCGAAAGAGCACATCAGAGCCGACGAAGAAATGAAAGGGTGAAATGAGTGTGGTACGTAGAAAATGCGGTACGTAGGTGGAAAGGACTGTGGGAATGCCGACGGATGTCGAGATGGTATTAGCAGGGCGGGGAAATTAAAGCTGAAACTAAGATGGTAAGAGGATGAGGAAAAGGGCGGATGAGAAGTGGTGAATTAAATAAGATGTAAGTATAAGGAAGCTACAAAATTTATGGCGATGTGCAAACCACAAGCACGTATTAAGCACTCTTGCGGCGCTTCCATGGGTTGTAAGACGGACGCTCCGGGGACTTGAAGCTGCTCTCCAAAAAGGCCGTGTCGAAAGAGCGCTTCGGGGAGCCCTCACGGTAATTTCCGAATTTATTGAAGCTCTCCATTGCCGCTGTTTCAGCCGCGTAGTCAATACCACGGCGGAGAGAGAGCGGAGTAGACGAGGAGGAGGGAACGAAGGCTGCCGAGGACGACCCAGATGCACGGGCAGATGAAGAACTGTAGAGGCCGAAGGGACCAGAGGAGGGAGCCCTAGCAGTGGAGGCCCCGAGGCCGCGTGCAAAACCGAATGACCCGAGGGTAGTGGCTCCAGCCACAGGTAACACTGCGCTCGGCTGTGAAGCCATGTTGATGGATGCAGTGAGGGTGGAGGAGACCAATGAACTCGCCGTTGGAATGGCGGAGGGCGCCGACGCAGATGGCACGGTGACGGCAGGAGGGGGAGGGGCCGAGGATGGTAGCGTAGCCGCCGAGCCAGCAATAGCTGGAACCACTGGAATGGTGAGGGCTTCAGAGGTAATGGGCAGACTGGCTCCGGCGAGAAGGGCATCGGGGAAATCCGCATCCGAGTCCGAGTCGACATTGAAAAAGAGTGAGTCGGTCTCTGCTCAATAGTATTAGACAGAGCACCGAATGAAAGGGCCAGGACGTACTGGGAGTCACAGCTAATTCTGGTTCTAACTTCATCTTGAGTGGGCTACTGCGCTGCGAAGTTTTCCCTTTACGTTTCGACTCGGAATTCCTCAGTTTACTAGGACTCGAAGGAACTGCAGACGTCAGAAAGCGAAGTAAGTTGGTCTAATGGATGCTCACCATTGTCACCGTCTGACTCTACTTCAATAACACTTTGCTCATCGTCGTCCTTCATAGCCTTGTGGCTGGAGCAACGGGTTGAAGGCGGCTTTGCGCGAGCTTTGCCTTTGCCTTTTGCTGGCTTCTCTTCGAAGTCTGAGTCACTCGGAGGATCATCCCAAGCGTCGTTGAGCCAGATTTTGTCGGGGACGTTGTAGCGGAGGCCTGTGCAAGTCGTCGGAAGCAGAAGGATGAAGCATGTGACTAGACTTACCGAAATAGAGCGATGACAGTTCAGTGCGCTTCCCTTTTCCTGCCTTGATGGTCTCGAGATCGCTGCCGGTAATAGGACTCTTCTTGACGAACTCGAACAAGTTGCCACGATGGGAAACAAGAGGGACCCAATAAAATTCGCCGTCCTGAAGAGGCTGATGCATCCTCTCCATGTACCGCCACACATGAGGAACTAATCGCGCAAGCCACCTCTGGTCGATATGCTCGGCGGACCAGGACTCCAGAAACTCAAGACTCAGAGCACCATCTCTGATGGTCTCATTATTCACGACGAGGCCGCCGTCCTTCAGCTGCTGGGTTCTGGTGATCGTTGGAACTGGGGCCACGCCCATGTCCTTCACGTCGTCTGCATCCGACGAATCTGGATTTCCCTTGGAGAAATCAGCAACTGCCAGAATACTAGCAACAATTTACTTACGAAGAATGCGTCTGGTATAAAGAAGATCTGGCCGACGGTCTTGACCTTTTCAGCAGATTTGCTAGACTTGCCGCCTTTTTTCTGCGTGCGGACGGTGAGACAAATGCATGAGAGCTGAAATTATGACGTACCTGGTATTTCGTTGCTCCTCCACGTCCTTTATGCTCTTCACTAACTTTTTTGAAACCAGCGTTGGACTCCCGTCTCGCGTCCTCGTCCGCCACCGGTGCGGGATGACGAGCCTTGTCCATCTGGGGCTTAATCCGTGCCATGAGCTCTGCGATGGGTGAAGTCTTCGGCGCTTCTGCGGCAGGATGGAGACTTTCCCAGTGTTCGCAGTCCCTGCAGACTCGAGGTCCTGGTTGGGGCTCCTCTTGGGGTATGTAGCGTGGGCAGGGACATTCGGCGGTGCTGCTGCCATCAGCCTGCAAGTTTTTGTAGAGGCACATGGAGGTAAAAGCGAGAAAAAAATGGTGCGACGTTGCCGCTTTTATACCTGACTGGTTTATTGACATTTAAAATGTCAGGGACGAGGATACATATCGGAGATATTCGGTGGCTGTCTAGTGTATATTCTCAAATTACAATTCAGCTTCTACAAAAATTCGAGTCATTAAATCAAGAGCCTGTGCCCACAACAGCGCACGAGGCCACCAAATATCTAGCGGCAAGATCACGGATATCCTTTTCCCTCCCCGGCCAAGGTGAATGGATTCGCGAACGGGATACTGGCTTAGATCGAGGTCAAATCCTTCCGGAATAATATTTTGAGCCTTAACCGCTTCCAATGCCTCGAAAAACACCGCTTCCAGCTCCGGAGTAAAGGGCGAGTCGTGAGCTGGTACATCAATGGCTTCGTGGCGCACATCGGAGGTCTGATCAGCTGCAATCAGGTCGTCGATATCTTGCCATTCATCGTCGAGATCCTCCTCAACCCCATAGTACTCCTCCAGGATGGTTGGATGAACACCCGGCTGATCTTCATCTACCCCGTGCTCGGTCTCGCTGATAAAACGGATGTCCTAAAATGAAGTGAAGTAAGTTTCTGTCCGAAGCGAGGAACTGAGGAGAATACCGCTGGGGACTGTCCCTTGTTCCGGGTGCCTCCGAGCGGATGAAGATTCCACTCGGCTTGGAATTCCCGGCAGTCAAAGTTGAGGTCGTTGAGGAACAGGTGGTGAAGCAGCCATAAATGATGTGGTGATGAATGCTCGAGACCATGCCGTCGCTCGAGCCTTGTAAAAAAACCTCTCCAGCGGCGAGCAAATTGAGTTCCGACCTCGACCCACAAGCGCTCGATACGCGTATTCCGAGTAGATCTATTGGTTCTGACGTGAGATTTGAATCCACTGAATATTTTTTACTTACGATCCCCACATGAATGAAGCACGTTTTGCGCCTCGATGTTTAATCATCCAAACTGAAACTTCAATGTTCTCGCCACCTCGATCACCGCGCATTCGGGAGGGGACCCCGTATTTCTGGATCGCATCCAGAAACATATTGAGCACTGTACTTGCAGTGTTGTTGGTGCTCCCACGAAGGGCAATCACCTGGTGACATGAAATGTCAATCAATTGCTACTGCGGCGCCCCTCAAGGCCACTCACCGTTCTACAATACCCATCGACAACACCATGGATAACAATCCCCCATCTTATCAACTTATGGTGGCCATCCAGATGCCAGAGGTAATTCGAATGAGGCACAGAATACTTCTGGCGATCGACAGCTCGATGATTGCGAAGTACACTTCCCAGGTGGTCGATTCGTTTCATTGAGCCCCGCACACGGCGACGTTGGATTTTCAGTCCATGCCTTCTAAGGAAACCGATCACGTAGCTGACTCCGGACGTGGGTTTCGTCGATTTGAAAGTTTTAACGAGGAGGTCTAGGTCGTGGTCGGCGATCGTACAGAAGCGCTCGTACACCCCATACTTAATCAGGTACGCCCTCAGTGTGTGGCGATGGACCCCTGCAAGATCAGCTAATTTGCTGAGAGTGATACGGCGGCCGGGGGCAACGGCTGCTGTAAGCCATTCGGCTGAGATTTCTTTCCGAGGACGTCCACGCCGTCCGGTACGTCGAACCTTGACAAGCGCAGACTTCTTCAGTTTAGGTACGTTGCTGCAACCATCTTTAAATCAAAGGTATCATTTCAAAAGCATGGCTTTACTTACATGTTTTCAATCGCCGTCGCAGATGCTTCTAACTCCAGGACCAAGCCAGCCAATGCGGTCGCAGACACCTCGAGCCATTCTGGATTTAAAACTTCGACCTCCATGGCCTCGAGAATAGGCAACATTCTCTTGAACAACTTTTCTGAATGAAGTCGAAGTCTGTGACAATCATTGTCTCCGGCATTGAGTGCCTCGAATGCATACTGGTACGCGTCGTGAAGGATGGTATGGGCTTGGGAAACGTCTGGCGGCCACACACCCCCGTCGAAATGGTCTGGAAGCGGGGGGAACATGTCTGGAATCCGGAGAGTATCCATGGCGGGGAGAAAATAAGGGAATGTTTTGGCACAAACAAGTACGCGTGGCCTTTTTTGTCTCTCCTACTAATGATCATGGATGTCGTGCCACATACCGAGCCAGCTACCAAAACAACAGGGCCCATCCGTGAACAACGATATTATTTCAGCGACGGAGTCGTTGTTTTTTTGGTCAGCTACAAGTAGTACCCCCTCCAAAGCCGTTTACATTGACCATTTACCTGTTTAGTGCCAAGGCGTTTTGTACAACCTGCACAAGACACGGCTTTCTCTGAAGTCGGAGTTTTTTACGGAGATGTTTGAAGTCCCTGCACCCCCGGGAAAGGTGGATGGCCAAGACGACGACCACCCAATTAAGCTTGACAACAGCGGTGTTTGCAATGTCGACTTTCGGTACCTCTTGATCTTCCTGTATGACCAGTAAGTCAGCCCTTGCATATATCGGGGAGCATACGAAATGTCTGATACAAGTGCAGGGATGAAGTGGCTGAGCCGACGCCTCTGCAATATTATTTCTCCGTCCTTCATTTGTCGAAGATGTGGCGGATTCCCTCCGGAATTAAATATGCCACTGCCCAGCTCCCTACCCACCCCGATTTCACACCTGCTATCCAAATCCAGCTCTCGCGCCAATACGACATTATTGACTGGGCGGACCCTGCATTTCGAAACCTCGTGGACCGTCCTCTCAGCAGCATTACCCTCTCGGATGCGGAGCATATGGGGGTTGTTGCTTATTACAAGCTCGTGCAGGTCAAGTGCAAAATTGACAAGTACAAAGTGGGCATGGCTTTTAACCCACCGGACGTCCACCACTCTTTCAGCTGCGTGGACGAGAATGCATGCTCGCGCCTTTGGGAGTGGTTCTGGTGGGGTGGTTATGCGAAACAGCTACTTCACCCCGACAACAAAAAGACGCCGGCGGCGATCATGTTGGAGCTCGATGCTACAAAGGGTCCCATCGCGCACATGAAGCCTGCATGCCTTCAAAACACGGTGGAGGCTATTTGGGAGGACAATCCATTCAATGACGAGCAGGAGTTTGTGGATGAGGCCTCGGGTGACCTTTCCGCGTGGATGGCATCGCTATAATCTTGTGTGCCTCACTTCCGTATAACGGTCTTCACGCTCTTTACTTTACTATACTCTTTCAATCCGCTCGTATGGCTCTTTCGTAGTACTTAGATTCCTTCTAATACTTCTAATAAAAGACGTCAAGTGTCATTATATTTACTCACAAAAAGTATTGTTACTGGCTAACAAGTGGTGATCAATCTTTCGCCATGTGCCGACGCTCCTCACCACGGGTACGGGTTGAGGGCCGTCAGGCAAGAGAGATCGGCCGTGCTCTTGTACCGTCACGGGCAGGCCCCAGCCGACGCGAGCTGCTGCACAATTGGCGGCGCCTCGAAGCGATGGGCGGGGGCACGTCGGTCGGCGCGCACATCCCCGCTGCAGGCTGCACGCAATAGAAGGACCCCGATGCATCGCACGGTCAGGTCGAAGGAAGCGGCGGGTATCGGATAACACTGCATGGTACCGCGGCAGGGCCGACCTCCAATCTCGATGTGGCAACGGCAGTGGAGAACTACGTGCCCGGGTGATCGGCGACAGTCCGCGAGTTATTAGCTTCATGAAAATTCGGGGGCAAATGTGCATGCACGCACCGTTAGTTGGAGGAGTTATTAGAGGAGTGCCGAGATGTGGCTGGAGCAATGGCGAGCGTGGATCAGGAGAAATGGAGGACAGCACGGTGCTGTAGGCTTCCCACCTGATACAGATATCTTTTCCCGAGCTGAGTGCGTTGAGGTATGGTGCCCTCGAGCTCGGGAGCTCAGGTGTGTAGGCCGAGAGTCTGGCGGTCAAAGTTCGAGTATGTGGTGATCGATCCGAGTCCGTGACCGAGAGGGAGCGGATGAGGAAGCAGAGCGCAGGTGCGGAGAAAAATCAGTATGTGGCACCCGGTGTTGTCCAACGTTCGCTGAACACCAAGAAGCAAGCGATTGGGGAGCATGATTCCAGCTTATATGCGATAATCCGTTGCCGAGGTGAAAACGATCAACATATGTATGCCTGATGACGCGTCCCTCTTGATCCCCAACCACCATGTCGACCGACCAGCGATGCGCCCGCCAATGCGGATGATGACTCACGCGATGAAGCCGCACACACCGTCGTCTAGGTGGGCCGGACGGGCTCGTTTGTGTGGGACCCGCCGTCGTTCACCGCTGTTGCGGGCGACTCTATTGAATTTCCCTTGTGCGTTCCTTCCTTGAGGATCCGTTGAGTGGGCAGTGGGCACTGACATTTGGCACAGCAACCCCAAGAACCACACGGTAACTACGCAGTTGTCCTTCGCCGCGCCCTGTGTCCCTCTCGGAGGCAGTGCCTCGCCTGGCTTGTAAGTCCCATTTTTATCTAATAGACAATTCACTGACTAGGCGCCAGCACACCCACCCGTGTCCAATGTCTCCGGGTTGCTCGACACCTGGATGTTCACCGTCGCGGACGGCACCTCGCCCTTCTGGTTCCACTGCGAGCAAACGGTGCACTGTGGCAAGGCACATCCAAGGATGTTGGTATGTGTTCGCGGGTATGCGGGGAATTATGTAGTTAGTCGTAATGTAGTTGACATACACCACTTTACGATATGTAACAAAAAGACCCTCGCGCGCGCGCGTTTGGGGTCGCGCGCGCGCTGAAACCTGGCGCGCGCCTAAATTTATTATTTGTACAAACGAACCGTCATATCTTCCGGTGATTTACTGGGATATGCCCCTTGCGACATTCAAAAAAATCACAACAAAGATTCAAGTTTTTCACCTACTTTCCGGGCAAAGTTTGCTGTAAAATTCAAAACATTTTTCACCCAAATTTTCAGCAAAAAACTTGAAATTTTCAACCAGTGACACTCGGAAGATATTTGAAAGAACATTTAGAATATCTTCTGACGGTTTGCACATGGAACATGCAAAACTGATTCAAAATAGACACCAAGTATCTTTCAAGTATGCTTCAGGGTTTGTTTCTAATGTTTTCAGTGTGTTCAGCGGAAGAATATACCAGAGAGATGAAACATGAATTGGAAATGCTTATCAAATGGGTTGGCCTAGAACATGCAAAAGATCTCGAAAAGTTTCTTTATGCAAGTTCTGTGTATATCTAGCATACTCTTCCAAGATCTTTAAGATATTGCAACAGTGGATGGGACACAGACATCTGAGAGATATTCAAAATGCTTACAGGATCAATGCACTCAGGATACGGGGTAGGTAGTGTGACTTTGTCACAAGAAATGTTCAAGGTGCCTTGTGAAGGTAATGCAAGCAGATCTCAGTGATTGCATGATGAAGACACTGGAAAAGATATTTTAAATGTTCATGATATGCAGGTGAGAAAGATTCAAGAAGGGACTTGAGGATGGCTCGGACCACGGTATATGGATGGGGGAGAGGGGCTACACACTCAAATGACAGCCGCTCGGTTCTGGTGCCTGGCAAAGAATTACACTCAGATGGTGCTATTGGACCTGCTACTACAGTAGTCACTCGAGATTGGTGTTCGCTGTCGGGGATTCCAGCATACAACTTAGGTGTAAATCCTGAGGAATCCGGGCATGTTTGGACATACATCTCGAGCTCTGATGCTGGATTGTCGAGAGTGATGAATTGCTGCTGAAAGCTTGTGGTTGAGTGCAGATCAGCCGAGACCCCTATCTGGTCTGAGGGTGAGATCCGAAGTTCCGGCTGCTGTCTGGTCATGAATTTACGAGTACTTATGTAAGCGTTCCTTTAATCATCGATACTGCGGTTTTTGCGACCTCCCGATTTATTAGTCGCGAAAACTGTCCTACCACTTCTTACTGAGGTTAGGGTTAGAATCGTAGTCTTTTTAGCCATTTTCATTAGATCCGTTGTTGACTTTTTAGTGGCTATACGCATATGGGTGGCCGTGGGTTCGAACCGGAGTTATTGCACCCTTTTTGGCGCCGTTCCGGCAGATTTGTATGTATTTATCCTCTGCAAATGAACAATTTTGGTCGTCTACTACCCTCTACATCAGTGCTGCCGCGAGGTGGAGTTACCTCGAGCTGATTTGGTAACCAGCTCGCCTTGGGGCCTTACCATACGGGCGCCTCGAGGTGATCGGAGCTCAGCTCTGCTCGAGCTGCCTCGAGCTGACAGCTCTGACCTTCCTAACTCGGATCTCCTCCTAGAATGTCGCGTCCAGCGTCCTCTGAGTACTCACTGCACTGTTCAAGCTCCATTTCCTTGTACTTCACTTTGCTCTATTCACCGCCGCCCGGCATCTTAGTTGCGCATGTTTGGCAGCAGCGTTATCTACTTCTCTCACACGCCGACGCCGCCCTGCTACGGTGACGCCCCCGCCGTCCCTTGCTGGAGCCCCTTTGCAACTCCTGGCATTTGCTCCCCAGAGGTCCCTCCCCCGCTACCCAGCCTCTGGGCTCTCTATAACACGCTCCCGTGCTCCCTGGACTTCCCCGTCACAATACCCACCATCCCGCCCATACCGGCGCTTCACGCTGCACCACCGCCTCGGACGGCCCTCAAATTACCTGAATCATCTTCGGAAACATATTTCCGCTCCTGGTCATCTCCCCAATGTTCTGTACATCCTCAAATCCGTGCCTAATTTCCCTTGTACACCGTTGCTCTTTCGCCTAGTTCTGAGCTCCTGTGGAGTGCTGTCATTTAATCGTCTTTACTGCTACCCCGGGGCGAACCTACTGCATGCCTCACGACCCCAAACTCGACACCCCGACGCTTCCGCACGGCTCCAGAACTGCCCCCAGTTACGGACCGCGTATTGTCGACCCGCTGGTGCTCGCAGCGCGTTTTTTGCCATTCAATTGGATGAATCGGGTCAGCGCGCACTACTCTTTCGATGTTGCGTGTTTCATGGATGCATCGAGGTGCCAAGGTACGTCGCAACCGCTTTTTTCGTTATATCGGTACTAATCTGTGTCACACCGCCAAGAATTTTTTATATGGTCTATTTACACTTCAGGTGAGTCCACCACATGTCCCTGTCGTCTAACCTCGCCCCGCCGCCCGGATCCCCCGCACCATTCGGTCGAGATCTCCCGCCCTACCTCTGCTTTGGCGTGCACTGCCCCACGCCGTGCTGGGATCGCCGTCTCGTCATCATATTCCGATTCCGCGACCTCAAAAACGGTGGGGCTGCTCTGAATCCTGCTTTCTAGCGTCTCAGGTTCGCCGTGATTATTTTATTTCATGTTGTGGTACTGAAATATCTTCTTTTTGAATCCCGTTGTGAGCCGTTCAGCCTACGTAGATCCTCTCTCATTCTCCCTCCCCTCCCTTCTCTCCCGGAATCCCCATTGATTACCTTCACGGCGCTCTAATCACGGCGCTCACCAGCACAATCTGGGGGAGCTTTTGCTTCCCGCAGGAATATCAGCGCTCTCGCACTGGAGCGTGGCGGGAAAGGCAGCGGGTCCGCCAGCGTTCCGTTTGGCGCGCTGGATAGCCATTGCCTTGAACGTTTGTCCTGTCGAGCGCCGATGGGCAGTCCAGAGCCTATGTAAATTAAATGGTCTCCTCTATATTCTTCTTGCCCGTCACGCAGTTTGTCCGTGTACAAACCAGCACCTCATGTATGGACTACATTTGCACTTCTCGCATCGTGTTGGCTTCAACGCCTGACGCGGCGGGTTTATCTCGGTCTTAAATGTCTGCTAATACAGTTCCGTGCTAGGTACAATATTATTGTCATCTCCGCCGTCGATGACATTGCTGCGCAGCGCTGGTATTCTGCTGCATGAGGAAACGCGAAAAGGTTGAGTCCTCATTCGCGCAAAAATCTCTGTAGTCTCATTTCTCCTCGTATCTTTAGCTCTACATCTTCAACGCTAGTACGGACCACCGGTAAGATGTTTCTTGCATCATGCACTGACATGAGGCGTGGAGTCTGTGCTGACGTTCAGTCCAGGTCCTCAGGACGCGGTTTTTCTCTAACGTGAATTAGACCAGTGTTGATTCAACACCACCCGCAGGGCCTCGCGCAGCTGGAGGAGTATGGGAGGGGGGAGAATTTGCCGGAGTTCCTTTACTGCAGATTGTTCTGCGGGATTGTACCGCTGGCATTTTTTGGAGGGAATTATCTCACCCTGCGTTACCGTTGCGAAATTCACATCCTCACAGTTCCGCTGTTGGCTATATCCTGTATAAACCCATTCGGGCTTCTTGCGCTTCCTCCTGTCCGTGCCTCAAAATATTTACATAACCTCCCCGCTGATGCTAACCACTTTTCCGCCTGTTTTCCTCGACGTCTTTTTCTCTTTCATCCCGACTGTTTTCGCTGACGATATTGCAGATGTTCTCCGCTGCCTCTCCGAGTGGATCAGCATACTCGGGGCCCTCACCACCGTCCCCGGGGACCATCGGGGCCATTCTGGGTGGTATATCGTCGTTTGAAATCAGCCTGACAAGCGAGAGCGGCTTCTTCAAACAGGAGTTCTCGGATGCGGTTGTCTGCCGGGCCCCCGGCCATTCCGTTTGCTTCCTCTGCCGTTTTATTTGGCGAGCTCATTCTGTGCCGCGTCCCCCTTCATTTTGAATCGTTCCTAACGATACTGATCGCACTCTTCTATTCCCACAGCAGTGGAACACACCCTCACTACGGTGCTGCCTTTGTATCTCTCCTTCCCCCTTCTTCATCCATTCCGCGCCCTAATGTTCACGATCACGCAGTGTATACTCTGTGCACATCCTGTACGTATCTTCCACGCATCAATCGTATCGACTTCCTAACCCCAAATTTGTGTCCCCCGACCCGCTGGCCGTGTGCAAAGCGTCGCAGATGCCATCCGGACGCTCGCGGAGGTCCCTTAATCATGCCATTGATTGAGTTACAGTGCAGTGGATCTGCGATTCCTCTCAGGTTATGATACTATGTGAGGATTTTCAGCGCTCGGAGCACGTAGGTAAAAGAGCTGAGAAATTAGGCTAAAGAAGGAAGTAGTATAACGATGCGGCTCTGGGGCGAGACAGTGAACTTTAGGTTCAGAGTCCGGTCTGAAACGACTAACGTGACGAGGTAAAAGGTTGATTACGCTTGAGATTTAAAGTGATTTGGTCAAAGGTAATGTGATGAATGCCGATCGGGCATGCTGATCGGAGTTTGAATTCCCGGATGACATCCAAGTTTTCGCCCTCTATGAATGCAACTCAGAAAATGAAGCAAACGAGAAATACATAAGTACGAAGTTCTGCCGGGCAAAGCCACGGCCCTCCTCCACCAAGTATCTTGATCAGACAGTACTAGTGGGGAATTGCAGCAGCTTGAGTTTTCGGGTTTGGGTATAATTCATGCTGAAACCCAGGCAGAAAGTCGAGCTGGACCAGAAGTTGAACAGGATCATAGATTGCAGGTAACAACGCGCACTGAGATCTGGCTCGGTGGAGGATTTGGCAAGAGTCATAAATTGCCTGAATTCCTGACAATGGAGTTCTCAGTCACGAATTCCACATGTGGAAATCACAGCTAGTCAAAAATTCGAGTTGGACCACAGATTCTGACCTGAGACTTGCACTGAGATCATGCCTGCTTGGCCAGTCAACCGGAGCCGAATCCCCGACTGTGGGGTAGTTGGGCATGAATTCCTGAGAACTCAAGCTGAAATCGCAGCTAGTCAAGAACTCAAGCTGGATCACAGAGTCTGACATGAGACTTATGCTGAGAGCATGCGTGCTCGGAAACTCGGCAAGAGCCAGAAATTGATGGTGAACCTTGCGTTGTGAGGGCTGAATACGCTCGGTGTATGCCCTCGTGCAGGAGCAACGTTGCACCGATGATTCCCCAATCCGGAACCACTAGGAACCCCAATTTGGCAAAACACCGCAATTCACCAAACGCACCATACCCACTTCGCACACACCACAGACAAGACCTTTCGAGGTCCTGAAACTCCTACATCGACACGACACTCACATCTAACGACTCCGGCCACTGGCTAGAAGGTGATTCCCCGAAGAGAGTGGTCACATCCTCAAATTCTACGATCACCATGCACCAGGACACTCGCGAGCGTAGCACCACCAGTTGCAGGAGAACTCTGGTCAAACACCGTATCCCCACCACTTTGTACCTCCGAAACAAGGGCACTGACACATCGCGGGACTCCACACCCCGTATACGGCTGAATCATGAAACAGGGTGTCCCCTCCTTACGGCCTAGACCCTCGTGTTTGACTAAGTTGACCTTCAAATTCAAATTGGCAGCTCGCGGTTGCGCAATCCTTCGGTTTTGCTCTCGTGTTCGCCCAGACGCCAACACCAACCACATGGACGAGCCTGCCTCGAGGCAAGTAGCATATGTAGCGGGCACCTTGAGGCTGTGTAGCGAGAAATGGTATAAAAGGGAACATATTTTAGACACAGTAGTCAGTCAATTTCGGGTCTCTAGTTCTCCCCCACTTCTACACCAAGTGTACTAGACCCATCAGTACAGAAGTTTGCCACACCTCAGTTCATGCTTGCCCTCGGGCATTCTACCTTCCTCCCCACTGCAGCTTGCCCCAGAAGCTTGCGCTCACCACCATCGGACATCCTACTCGCGCCACCTTCCTACGCAGACACACCGTTGTGCAGTAGTGGAAGCCTTGTAAAGACGTCAACCTAGGCAAATCGTTTGCAACCATACAGATGTACCAAGCAACGCCTCTCGCCGTATTCCAACCCTCAACGACGTTAAATTCACCTACGGAGCCCCCATTTGGCGGATTCCTACATCTCAGCTCACGCCTCGCGCATTCGAGGAAAAGGTGTTGACCTAGAGAGAAGTAGAAGGCTTTAGGAGCTCAGGAAGCTAGGAGATAGCTAGCCTGACGAGTATATTTCACCTTTGACCCCATTTTGCACTGACCATCTCCCGATTTCCCAAACACCAACCAACAGGAACCACCAGAACGCGTATCCGCCACTTCCTCTAACCGGATTTCATCCATATCACCCCCTAGAGGACAACCAAGCTACCAACTGAATACCATCCCATTCACACCCGTAGCACTGCAGTCCTTATCATAGTGTTTAAAGGCTGGGTGATCGAGAGGTCCCGAGCACAGCAGACCAAGAACTCGAGCTGAGTCACAGATTTGGACCTGAAGCTTGCACTCAGATCGTGTGTGCTCGAGGAGGCGGATTCTCAACTATGTGATCCTTGGGCACAAATTCCTGAGAACTCGGGCCAAAATCACAGGTGGACAAAAACTCGAGCTCGGTCATAGATACGGACCTGAAACTTACGCTCAGATCATGCCTACTCGAGGAGTTGACCGGAGTCGAATTCCCGACTACGGGGTCCTCGGGCACGAATTCCTGAGAACTCGGGCTAAAATCACGGCTAGTCAAGGACTTGAGCTGGGTCACAGGTTCAGACCTGAGACTTCAGCTCAGAGCATGTGTGCTTGGGAACTCAGCAAGTGCCAAAAGTTGGTGGTGAACCTTGCGTTCAGACACTCGGTGATTGAGAGGTCCTGAGTGTGGGGTCCTCAGGCATAAACTCCTGAGAACTTGTGTTCAAATTGCAGCTGGTCAAGAACTCGAGCCGGGTGACAGATTCGGACCTGAATCTTGCACCCAGATCATGTGTGGTCGAGGAGGTGACCAGACTCGAATTCTCGACTATCGCACTTTGAGCAGACATATGTTAGACCCATATTGGGGTAGTTGTGGGATAGTGAGATGACTACCCCAATGGGGTCTCAGTTATAGGGGGGCTCCCAATGTATGGGAGCACCCATTGCAGCTAGTATGGGAGCATCCTCAGGTCTATTTGGTGGGTGCTCCCATACACTTTTCTTTGGCCTGGGTGCTCCCATTGTGCACCCCGCAGGGGGGCTTTTTTTGGCACTTTTGGGCTGTATTACGGGTGTTTGACAGCCCCTTGGCTGGGCTGGTACAAGGGCCTAGTAGAGGGGGTTGCCCTCTCTACTACGGTATGTGTAGGACTCCGGTAGCCAGCTATACAGCTGTGCGTAGCGCTGCCGAAAATCCTGGTTTCCGGTATATTTTGGCGTGATTTTGGCCCGTATTACGGGCATTTAGCAGCCCCTTGCCTGGGCTGGTACCAGGGCCTAATAGGGGGGATTATCCTCTCTACCACTATATGCATAGCACTCCAGTAGCCAGCTATACAGCTGTGCGTAGCGCTGCTGAAAATCCTGGTTTCCAGTATATTTTGGCACTTTTGGGCTGTATTACGGGCGTTTAGCAGCCTCTCGCCTGGACTGGTATTAGGGCCTCGTAGGGGAGGGTTGCCCTCTCTACTACGGTATGTGTAGGACTCCGGTAGCTAGCTATACAGCTGTGCGTAGCGCTGCCGAAAATCCTGGTTTCCGGTATATTTTGGTCTGATTTTGGGTCGTATTACGGGCATTTGGCAGCACCTCCATAGCCAGGTGTATAGCTACACGTAGCACTTCCTCACATGTATCGTACCCCTCTCTACTTTGGGCTCCGAAAAGTTGCCCTCTAATATTGTCATTCCCACCCAGCTGTATATTCACCTTTACTTTTGCTCTTGTTATTTGTGAGTTCCCGAAACCCCCCGCACATCACTCTTAAGGCCACGTTGTAAGAGACATCTAGAATTAACATCTAAGGCAGATGTATTCACCCTGGCTGAGCTCTTACTTGAAGCTATTCTGTCTCATGGGCTCTCCCAATATGCCCTGACGGGAGCTCCCACTAGAGGCAATTGGGTGCTCCCACACAACTGCATGGGACCTCCCAGTTGGGTCTGGAGGGAGCACCCACCAACATCATATGGGAGCACCCACCATATTGCGGGAGCACCCACCTCATGTTTCGACGGGTGCTCCCACCCAACTGCTGGGAGCTCCCAGCCCAATGCATATTTCCCATGGGAGCTCCCACAATAATATCCAGCGGGAGCTCCCACCTAACCCTATTACCGTGTGGGAGCTCCCACTTGAAACTTAATATTGGATGGGAGCTCCCACATAAACATATTTTGCCTTGGGAGCTCCCGCCCCTCTTAATAACCTGGCGGGAGCTCCCATTGATTAATTTATACCACTTGGGAGCATCCATCCACATATTGGGTGCTCCCATTACAAGCCCTTTTTTTCAAAAAGACTTAGCACAACTTAGGTCGATGGAATATAAAGTCAAAAATTTCAATTATTTTGGAAGTAAGTACTGAGTACTGATTGCTAATAGTAATCTGAAATATGTTTCACTCATTTGAAATCAACCTCTTCATCAGTCTGATTCCCTTATCGCTTTTCCCAAGAATTCCCATATCCGGACCGTAGCGGTTGTTGTACATTGTTTGTATATTTGACTTGGCCACAAAGTCAAAAATTTCAATTATTTTGGAAGTAAGTATTGAGTACTGAATGCTAATAGTAATCTGACATATGTTTCACTCATTTGAAATCAACCTCTTCATCAGTCTGATTCCCTTATCGCTTTTCCCAAGAATTCCCATATCCGGACCGTAGCGGTTGTTGTGCATTGTTTGTATATTTGACTTGGCCCAACTCAACTATTCAAATATTCTCTACCCAAGTGTGCCAGTCAGATTTTTTAATATGACTACCAGTATGTTTACTTACTCGTTTAGTTTCCTCAGTCCAATTGACTTCTCCCTGAGCGCACGAATTCCATATTCAGACGATAGCGGTTGATGTGCATTGCCATCCCTATGTAGCATTAAATTGGTTAGTGTACCCGGAGTCATTCAATAACATTGGACATTAATGCAGCATAAATATGTCACAGATCCTCACCGGGCGCTAGACTTTGTTTCGGTCTCTCTGCAAGCAAGACCAAACAACCGCTACGGGCCCAAAAAGGAAATTGCTGACTAATGAAACAGGTCTTTACCAAGTCAAAACAATAGGGCGAGAGAAACAATACAATAGGAAAGCATTAATAGTCTAGTCAAACATGTAATTCTTGAACTTCTCCTCTGCCATCGCACTCGCTTGCTCGTTCTCAACCGCACGCTTCCGCGCTCGTCGGCTAGCGCCCAAATCGGGCGAGCCGTAAGGGTAGCCAGAGGCGCTGTGGGGCAGGTGGTCAGAGGGGCGGGGACGGGTGGCTACAAATAAAATGAGCCGCTAGGTCGCTGGGTAGGAGTTGTATTCCATTACATACCTTCACTAGCGCTGGCTGGGCGCCACGCCGGGATGGGACAAGTTGCGGTGCGATCGGCCGATCCCTGAGATAACCCATAGCCGAGGAGGGCCCGATCCAACTCGTTCATCCCGATGACGTCCGCCTCAATACAGTACTCCCTGAAGGGTACGAGGAGACGAGGGACGCCGTCAGGGACGCGAGTCATGGCAGGGACTGAAACGAAGTCAGTCGACAACCCCAAATCACAAGCGAAAAACCTGTACGCACCAACATGCAAAGGACAGCCTGAGTCTGTCGTCTCGCAAGCGATTGCGTCAGGCGCGCAGGTGCACTAAGATGCAAAGGCCTCTAAGTCAATGAACCGTGAAGGAAAGGCACGAATGCACGCACCGGCGGGGGAGCCTTGTTGTTCCTCTTGAAAACGTCGCATGCTTTGCAGACCTTGCCTAGGGCGTGGATATAGCCACAGAAGGTGCTGTAGCGAGCCCAGCCGTACAGGGCGACCAGCCGGTGGCACATGGCACATTTATCGGTGCCGAAGTCCTTGATATGCATGTCGGCGCCGCGGGCGAGTTCTTCCTTGGTGAAGAACGTGAGGAAGCCTTCGTGCTCGAGATTGATGTTGTAGTAGGGCGGCCTGGGTGTCGGACGCGGAGGAGGGGGAGGGGGGAGGCGGGCAACCGGGCGCGTGGAGCGCGTCGTAGGTCTCAAAGGCAAGCTGCGGCGGTTGTGCGACATTGAGTTCAGTGGGAATGGAGGGTGGTGGCCGTCCTGCAAGGATCCGCGACGTTAAATAGACTCTGCCACCTTGAACCAACAATAGCACGCACCTATTCCGGTCAGGCCACCATATTTCTCCTCATCACAATGGCCCCCAGTCTTGCTTAATTGAGAATTCCGTCGATATTCTTGCCCATCATCTTGCTTGATCGGGAATTCCGTCCGTCTATTGCCATTAACGTCAACGCCACCACCTAATCGCAGAACAATGGATTCACGTACCTTGTATATTCCCTGGCCGTCATTCCGCAAGTCGTTTGCCACCCGAAAATTTACTATCACTATCACTACACTTCATACATATTCCACATATCAATTCATAACGCTCGTAAAGAAAACTAAATATTACAAGTTACAAAGAAGGAGCGAAGCTGACAGAGAAAGAAAAGAACTACGTTAATACAACTCCCAGCGTTTGACGTACTTGTCGTAAATCACCTGGTGCTCGTCCTCGAACACAGCTGCAAAACCATCCCAAAGTTTGACCCACTCATCGGTGTTCTTGTCTTGGAACCGGGTATGCCGTTCCGCTCGCCCTTGCATGCCCTTCGAGGTCTTCTTTAGTTGACCGAGAATTACTGGGGACTGCTCCCCCGTCTTGACTAGCTTGAACTTCACCAACGACGCCGCCTTCTCCGCGGCATCCTCAGCGAGATAGCTATTGGCCTTCTTCGTCAAGGCCTGCCTCTCCGCCTTGGACATCGACGGCCCCGCCTCAGGCCGCGCCTTCTTTGCTGGACGCGGAGGATCGGGCTCGTTCGAGCGCTGGTCGGGCTTGGAGGAGCGGGCCACCGCTCTATGCCCCTTCGTCCGCGAGTGCGAACGATCCCGGGTCCCCTGCCCATGACCCCCGCCGCGTACAGGAGAAGGGGAGCGTGCTCGCTTTCGGCTGGGTGCCGTCCCTGTCCCTGTACCGCGGGAGCGGGAGCGTGAAGGGGAGTCGCGACGACGGCGGCGTGCTGATGGGGAACGCGAACGGTGCCGGGAAGGGGAGTCGCGACGACGGCGGCGTGCCGAGGGGGAACGCGAACGGTGTCGGCGTCTCGGTGGGGAACCCGAACGGCGCCGTGCGTCGTGTCCGCGAGAGTCTGAGCGATCGCGGCCGCGCGAAGGAGAGCGTTTGTGTTTCCGCTTCTGGACCACGGCGATCTGCGTCTTTGGGGCGTTCTGCTTCTTCTGCTTCTGTTTCGGCCCCGAAACCTGCGTCTGGTATTTGGTGCATTCGTCCGCATACCGTAGGATTATGCCCGAAGTTGTAGTGATGAGGGGAATGTCTCCCTGTTCAGTCAGCGACATCTCAATCTCGTCTGAAAGCGTTGTCAGCGCAGAGAACATGTGAACAGAGTATCCCATACCGTCGGTCCACGACACGATGCGTAGCGCCTTCTCCGCAATCTCCGCGTCCTCGTCGTCCGCGGGTGGGCGACCGTGCCGGACCTCGAGGGCATGTTTGACGCGGTCCAGGTCCTTCTCCGCGAACGCAGTGACCGCAAACCCGGACTTTGGGAAGTGCTTACGAGCCGCCATCTCATCGTCCCAGTTTTCGATCCGCAACTGGTTCGTAAATGCGAAGTTGCCCCAGGTCCCCCAGTGCATAAGCTGCGTGCTTGACGCGGCCTCCTCCGGCGTGAGTAAACCGCGCTCTACTTGAATGGTGACTAATGCCGAGTCAGAAATATTCGTCGCCAGCGATATAGGAGGGGACTCACCGATGTCTGCCGCCATGGCGTCCCTGATAAATTTGCGCTCGGCATCGCGAAGCGCATTGCCCGTGAGCCCTGAGGCACTCGGAAATGCCATCTCCCGCTGTTGCTTCGTTTTCAGCACCGCGGCCGCGGTGGCACCGGCGATTTCCATTTCCAATACACTGCACATAAAGGTCAGGTTCACCGCGCTCAGGAATACGGGGATTAAACGTACTGTAAGTTCGACTCGTACTCCTTGAGCGTCCGCGTCGTCTGACCCTGATGGCGCTTCCTGAAAAGCTGGTACGCTTCACTCGCGCCGAAGGACTTGCTCCCCCCCGCCGTCGAGATGATGTAGCCGACCAGGTGGACGTTCAGCTCCTTCCAAGCGCGGCTGCTCTGCGTATTGTTGTCAGCACACTAGGTCCACTTCAAAAACACATCCTGGAACGACTCACGAGGCTTGCACACACCCTCCCAAGCTTCGCCATCTCCCGAGTCATCCCCCCATCCGCCAGGCGCCCCTGTCGCACTCTCTCTTCCAGGTGTTCGTGCCACTCAGCGAGCCAGGGGACGTGTTCGAGCACCACCGACGTCTTCTTCCGGTCCTCTGGGGTGAGATCTTCTAGCAGCTTGTCGTATTCGGCGCGGTCGAGCCTGCCCCGCTCTTCTTTCGTAACTAAAACGAGTTAAGCCTGAATTACTTTCAAATAAACTACTTTCAAACGTACCTGCTTTGTCGTGGACTTGTCCTCCTCCCTCTGGTGCGGGTGTGTACAACCAGGACTGAAACATGTTCCAGGCACTGGTGCTCCTGACGTCTTTGTGACTGCCGTCGATCAAGCTCCAGAGGAGCGAGCTGGGTTTCTTGAGCTTGGTCGCCAAGGCTTCCACCTTGGCCTCTAGGTCTTCTTGCCAGCCGAAGAGAAGGGCTTGGGATTCTTTGTCGATCGGCCCAGCCTTGTGGCGGCCGCCGGCTTCGTCTTCATCTGTGTCGTCGGCGTCGGCGTCGGCGGCTGCAACAGGCGTCTGCTTCTTCTTGATGCGGGTTTGGGCAGAGGACGCGCCGGCAGTTGGCTTGCTTTTGCTCTTCTCCTTCTCTGACTCGGGGCGCCCGTGCTCCTTGGCCTTGCCCTTTCTCCCCTGCTCGGCCGGAGGGGCGTCCTCCTTGGCCTTGCTTTTGCCCTTGCTATTTCCTCTCCTCCTGCCACCGACTTCTGGGTCTTCCATCGCCTCCGCCTCGAACTCGGCATCCTCCTCCGCGTCTTCTTCCTCTTGCAGCCGCAGATGTTTACTGCCCGAAAACCGCTCGCGTTCATTGATGAGTTCCCGCTCTTTCTTGTTCGCTGCTTCCTCATAGTCGTCCTCGGTGGCATCCCCGTCTGACTCCAGTCTCTCCTCGCGCACCAGTACTGACACAGCCAACGCGTGGGGGGAGGGGGGGGGATTACAGCTAACCCCAATGCGTGGCTTATGAGGGGCGGGAGGAGGGAGGCAGTGAGCTCCGGCTAGGCCCACGGCCTCGCGAAAGTGACACTGATGGGGAGGAAGGGAATCGAAGCGGTGTATAGGAAGGAGATCGAGACGGGGGGTGGGGGTGGAAGGATTGGCCACGGGAAGAAGAGCGTGAGCGAGAGGGGAGGTGGAACGATCGGCCACGGGAAGAGGAGCGAGAGCGAGAGGGGGAGTGAGAGGAGCGGCCAAGCGAACGACCCCGAGGTTGGGGCGATTCAGCGGCAGCGGCAGCTCGTTGCTCGGCAATTTCCTTCTTGAGCGCTGCCGTCCTTTCGTAATAACCGAGCTTGACGACAGGATCCCCTGCAGCTTGGGATGGGCACTCCTGGGCTAATCTTACCAAGTCGAGTCTGGGGATGACAGGCTTGGGGATACTGAGTTTTGCGAGCGGAGCCGGCGATGCCCGCGGTAGAGCCGAGTGGTGGGGAGCGGGCGCTGTCGGTGGCAGGGGCTCCGGGGAGGAGGGCTGTTTCGGCGCCCTACGCATCAACTGGTCGCGCAAGGACGCCTCCGTCCCAGATGGGAGTAAGGATGTCCGGAGTGCATTGAATTCGGGTGGGGGCGGCAGCGCATTCTATCCAAAGATAATTGATCAGTAGTCGTTAATTAAGCATGATGAAGACGTACGTTGTTCGCGGTTTGGAGAGGGGGGACCTCCATTTCAGGCGGCGCGCCAGGGAGAGATCCATCGTCGGCCCGGAGAGTCTTCTGTGGTAAGGGATTTAGCTTAAAATAATGATAAAGGCGCGAAGGAGGCGTACCTGCTTCGTGCGTGATTGCGCCTGCGCTGTGGACAGCGGTCGACCCTTGGGAGCCGGCACATTCCCAACGCCCAGGTCCTCGATGTCTTCCTGCTGCAAGGCGGTCAGTCTCATGGCCCAGGTGCGAGAAGAAATGCATACGTCTTGTGCTTGTTCTTCTGCTTTCTCGACCGGCAACTCTTCGACCTGCGGCTTGCGTCTTTTCCCTGATTTCCTCGGGGGACCAAGGGAGATGCCAGGAACGGTAGGGACTTTCTGGCTACGCGTGGCGCGTCGTTCCATAGGGAAATCTGGTATTTGTGTGTTTGTGCGTAAAAAAATGGAGTGGCGAGGTGGTGTTGTAGGAAACTGGATGGGTCAGTCAGATGGAGGGAAAGATCAACGAGAAGCGGTACCAGGAGAACAGTGGCTGCATTGTCCTGCAATTCTCGCGGCCACCCATCGCAGCCACCGATTACTTCTTTCGGAGCAGGCGCCTCGTCGCGCTTTGATTCCTTTTAATTTCAATTCCGACCATACTGGAGGTAGGTACGATACACAAGATACATATATTACATGAAAAACGACGAGATAGATGAAGAGATAAATTATTGTATACTACGCTACATTTCTACATTAGGATGGTGGTGGTCAGAAGCAAGAGGCAAATAGGCGCCCGGGACAAACAGTCGCACTACTTGATGTGACGGGTCTCGGCATTCGTCTAAAAGGCCGGACCACGTGACGTGTCGCGTCGCGTCGCGTCGCGCCTCGCGTCTGAAATATCTGAATAAACTGAATGAATAAAATATTCCGCTGGAGCCGTAGAATAGCGCCTATTTATCTGCGCCCTATGTAGTACAATATATATGGTGAAAACGCAATGCGTAGGCTGAGAAAAATACATGGAGAAAAAACTGTACGCTCTGGGCATGATTCGAACATGCGCCGTGCCTGAAACACAACTGCCAGATACATTCATTCGGCACCGCTCTTCCAACTGAGCTACCAGAGCGTTCTTATCTCTGCCCCACTAGACTATATATGGTGAGCAAGGAATCAGCAGACTAAATAAAAAAAGACCGACGTCCGTGTCGCGTCAAGACGGACGGCGCACTCCATGTTTGCCGCGCTGCATGGCCGCCATTGGCGGTATATTATTCCCCTGCTTTTTTTTCACTGTGGATGCACTGGTATTATTTCTACATACAGGACGTTGTGGTTGGAAGCAAGAGCAGAATAGGCACCGGGACAAACAGGCGCCCTACTTAATGTGATGAGTCTCGGCAGAAGTTCGGCATCTGATACACCCACGTGCCCGACGCGTCGCGTCTGAATGATTCAGGGTGTACATAAGAACTATGCGCTCAGATATTATACATTGAAGACTTGTCAATTACATGTAAAAAAATATTATACAGCGTTAATGTGGGAACGTCGTAAAAGACACGGCCGGACCCATTCACGCGTATGACTGCGACGACGTCGGGGCCAAATTGATGGGGGATGAGCGGCTGTGTCTGCGCGTACTCACCCACTAGCGACGTGTCCTCTGTCACATCGGGGCCGAGGACAACAACTCGCTGGATGCACATCAAGATGTCCACTCCGTCCGTGTCTGCCCTCGCAGGTTTGATGCTGCTCGCGGGAAACCCGAGCGGCCGCCGCTTTGGGCCAACAGTGGTACACAGTGACTGACTTCCTGAGACTACTCTCTGTCTGACCTGTTCCGTCAGCAGCAGAGTCCCTCTGGAGCCCTCACAGGCGACCAGCGTATTGGAAAGCCTGGGGATATCCCGTCTCCCCTTGAAACCGTGAAGGCCTTGGATGACTACATCCGCGCGCTTCCCCACCAGACCCGGCATTAGAAGCCACCTCCCATCCAGTTCGCCAGGAAGGCAGGTGCTCTTCAAACTGGAGGGCTTGTTGGTGTGCTGCCTCCTCGAGGGCGAGTATATCTTCTTCCTCTGCGGAGGCGTCGGCGGGAATCCAAGGCGGCGTGACAGCGCGCGGTTCGGGGGAGGACGGGGTCATCAGGCGCGGAGCGTACAGGACCCTGGGGGGGAGATATCGAGCTTGCGCGAGAGGCAAGCGAGTCCTGCGGTCATGTTAGCGAGAGAGATAACGGAATAAAATTGCACGCACATGTCGTGGACCACCTTCTCGATGGGCTCAGACACCTGTCTATTGGAATCGTTTCTAATGGTCACCATGATTCCCCGGGTATCCCCCTCCATAAATCGGCGCCTCTTCTGGGATTTCAGGCGTTCGTACCGCGCCGGCGTATGGTAAGTTGATATTACCTGCCCGCGGAACCCTTTGTTGTTGCCCTGGTAGGCGACCTGCACATATATGCCCGTGTAGTCCGTTTCGGGCTTCTTCTCCCAAGAGCTGAATGCGGCAGCCTTGTCTCGGTCTCGCTCGAAAACCTTCTGATGCAGCTCTGCGAAAGAAGCGGGCGGCTCCAGCTGGAGCATCTTGTTCTGGACCGCTTCATTGGCGGCTTTCTTGGCGTCGTATGCCAGCCGATCGTCTGTGTCTGCTGCCCTTTGATATTCCCTCGCCTGCTTCACCTGGTCCTTCTGAAGATAAGGCAGCGCGGGGCGAACCCGAGGAGGTTCGACCACAGACAGTCTTCGTATACACTTGAGTAGCGCGATTGGGGGCCAGCTGATCCTCGTCGAACATGTGGAAATCGACGTCGGCCCTCATGACGCGGATCTATAACACGTCAGTATTTTTCGATGTCTGGGGCTTCCGAAACTCACGGGCACAGTGCAGGAACTCCGAATCGTCTTGATACTGCAAGCTCACGTTAGTTTAGCACGATTTTAGAAAAGAAAAAAATCCACGGACATCGTGCAGATCAAATCGCCCCGTTTTGTGCCTCTTGACGATAGAACGACCAGGGCCGTTCAAAGTGCTGGCGGGGCCCACATCCACGTCCTCCACAACCTCGAGCCCATATCCGGTCTGCAATAAACACCAGTCAGCTTCTCGACGTGTTTACGAATGTAGTTAAGAAAGCAAAAAATACCTGAAACACCTCAAGACTGCCGTCGGAGTGGGTGTGCACAACGAGGCCATGCCGATTTTTATTCTCGCCACGAACGATCAATACGACGTCCCCGAGGAGGAAGTGCCTGTTTATATCTTCCATGGGAACGTCGATGTGCCGGGTCCCGTCTGGTTTCATCTTGGACGGCAAAGCCTCGTCGAAATTTGTCTCCGCTGGAAGTGCAACGGTGACCTGCGGGCCATCAATAGACACGAGCCGCCCGATGGCCCCACAATACAAAGTGCCAGAATTGACGCGCACACGGTCGAAGATGTGGAGAGGGGGCGACGGGCTGAGGATGTGTTGCACCATAGCGGTGACTGGACATACAAAAGCATCTTCGCTAGCAGGAAAGTGGGGGCTGAGCTCGCACACACGTCGGGACCCGCCTCTTGGGCCGCGTAATTCCTGCATCTGCCACACATATGCCGTCTCTCCGCGACGCTCCCCTCCCACAATCAGGACACGATCCCCGGCCTCGAGAGCTCGGCTGGGGCCGGAAAACGGCCGGCGCTGGAGGGCGTCGCAGCGACTTGTTCGGAATGGCGCAAGTTCATCGATACTCGGACTGACTTGAGGATAATCCTTTTGGTACCATTCCCTGCCTAGTTTGTTTTTCCAGCAAACATCTGGCACTGCATCCTGCTTCTTCTTTGCAGATTTCGCCGTCTGCTGTCTCTTGTTTGGGGCGGGGGCGGGGGGTGATGGTATGTCGCGGGATTTCGCCATGAGTAGTTTTTTCGGCCCGAGTACAAACACCAGATGACCCTGGAACCGAATCCATGAGCTGGGAACGACAGTCTTCTCGTTCTGGGCAGGGAGCAACGACTTGAGCCGACGTTCTATCTGACTCTGAGTCTCGGCTCTCAGTCCCAGGTGTCGTACGGTCGCCAAAGAAGCAGGCAATATGGCGCTCTGAGTGCGAAAAACGCGAGATACCCGCTTCCCGGGCAGCAGAGGCTGAATAGTCGGGGGCCTGGCTCTCGAAGTGGGCCGCAATTTCTTGCAAGCGCTCAGCATCCGCTTCCTCGTTGTCATCGTTGGCGGCATCGTGAAATGGAGGGAGGTCGTGGATTTACGGAGGCATATCGTCGATAAATTCTGAGCAACAGTCTTCAGAGATACGAGGTGTCCAATCCAATGCGGGCATACGTACAGAGGTCAGAATCTCTTATTTCCTCATCCTCATCCTCAGCTCCTTCCGGATCTTCGTTGAAGTCAGAGGCGACCGTGTCCAGAAACTTTGATATCTTCCGGAATATGCGCTCTGCACGGGCTTCGTCGCGCAGAGGGGTGGCCGTTTGGAGTTGCTTGGCTGCGGGCGGAGGAGAGATTGAGGAAGGTCGGGCATGCACTGACGACTATGTCAATTGTTAGAACGATAATAATAATAAATGGGAAACGGGGCTTACACTTGTGCTCGCGATGGGCTCGCGGGCTTCGCGGGGGGAGACGTACGGTGTAAAATCCCGAGAGTCGCACGGCACGAACGGAGTGGGTGCGCGCGAATCCGGGTCCAGCAAGAAGAGGGGGGTGCGGGCGCTCCTGGCCTTCGCTGGCGTCGACTCCGGCGAAGGATGATCGGCGGGGTTGTATGCGGGAGTGAGCGCCCGCGAACCTGCGTGGGGAGGTGGATGCCAGGCGGGATAACGCTGGTCGCACGAGAAGGCGCCATGTCGAAGTCCCACTCTTCGCCCCGCGACGGGGTTTCCGCGCCCGATTGAAGGAAGCGCTTGGGGATGCGATAGGGGGCGGCGGAGAGGACTCTGGCGTCGTGGTCCACCAGTATCCCGTGCATATCGAACTCCTCTTTGTCAGCGCGTCGGATCTGCGCCTTGGACGAGTCTTCGTCGTCCTCGTACTGGTCATCCTCGTCTGGGGAGCGCTGGACGTGGGCGCGGTTGTCAATGTAGGGGTTGCGTGCACTACGGAGTAACACGTCAGCCTTCTGCATGTCGTGGATCACAGCGAGGGCAGGTCATATGTATTCTATTTATGTATTGTAGTACGAGACTGGGCGCCGGGCGCGCGGGATTTTGTTTCACAGACGTCTGGGAGGACGTGCAGATTATGATGTATTTGTTTTGTAACTATCTGTTCACGCTATGGTACGATGAGGGACGCGACTTACGGGGACATGATGGTCAGGATCAAGTGCTAAAAGGTGGCTGTGCTGCAGTGAGGCCATATTTGTTGTGACGGCTTCCAGCAACTCAACTCTAGGTTGCCGGGAGCCATCACCACAAACACGGTGACACTTGGGCACAGCCACCTTTCACCACTTGATCTCGACCATCATGGTCGTGGTCAAGAGTGCCGACGAGCGGGAGCGGGAGGGAGGCCGAGGCCGAGGCATCAAGAATGGGGGGTGTAAATGGTAATAGGTAGATATAATGTACCAATGGCGAAACTGCTGGCAACGAACGAAGAATTGAGACAAATGGAGGAAGTCAGCGCGTAATAAAGGGAAGCTGTGTGGAAGATGTACGATGCTACGCGCGAGCGCTCAGGGACTGTTGGATTGGACGCTGGGCGCGAACGTGAACGGGATGGGGATCAGGGGCAATGAGTAAGTGATGAGGAAAAGAGATAGGGACAGCCGCACCGACTGGAATGACAGGCAGCGGTGCGCCGTACACGGGTCGGGCAGAGTCGGGGTGTAGGGATGGATGGGCATGTTGAGGTAGAGTCCGGTGTTCTTATACATCTCTGCGCTCCCATTGTCTGACCGGATTTTAGATGTTCAAGCGTATATTACTTGATTGAGGCGCGCGGTGGCCTTGGCAAGGTGAGTGATCCTGGATGCCCTTCACCCTCTCCCTCACTCGCCGCCGTACTCCAGAATGTCGTTTCGCCCCAGACTCCCGAAAAAAACCGCACCCCGAGCATACATACAGTCCAGTACCACCCCACACCACCGACGTACCAACCCCAGAGAACGCCCGCTCGTCTACCTCTTTGACGGGCGAACTCTGGGCCAACCGCCTCTCCCGCCACTGTTTGGCCAAGTTGGCTTCAGTGGGGACCGGCCGCAAGACGGAGGTGCTAGGCCGCCGGCGGGACCCGATGCCATGCCCCAATCTGACGTTGAGTACGAAATGGCAAGACACTAACAATTGGACAGGTTTAGATAAAACTGAGATTTGTCCATGTCCGTGCACCCCAGCAGCAGCGCGGCTTCTTCCCCTGCGCACCTGTAGAACCTACAGTAGCTGTGGAACTACAAGTACTCGAGTTTGTGATGCAATTATCCTTGAACATGCCGCCCAACAATACCGCGTTGACGAAGACCCTGGAAAGCTACTTGGATAGTTTGGGATATAAGCTCGACAACAGAGTACGTCTTGTGTTATTTTCCCGAGGGCCTGCAATTGACTTTTAATCAGGACGCGCTCCGCCGATGCTTCGGAAATGCTCTCGAGTGGTACACCAGCATGCGGCACATCACCACAAACAAGATAGACCGGATCGTCCTGCTGGCCCGTGATTTGCTACCCCCATAACTCTGGAGAGCCAGACCTGACTCCATTGCCACGGGCCAGTCCGCCACCAAGTCCTACTACTACGGCTCCCCCGTCTTCTCCTGCTTTGCCTGAAACCCCGCGCAGATGGGCGAGTTTTCCCCCATCGACTCCGTCCTCTTCCGCGTCGTCATGGCGGGAGGCGCTGAAACGGTTGCTCAGGGTCTAAGGCTGCAAATGAACAATGAACAAAACCCAACTGTCGAACGAGTGAGACTGAACCAGACTCTACGAGAGAGACTAACACAACTCAAACACTCAAACCATCAAATCCCAAACACTAAACACTCCTTTATATGCCCCTTAGGATGACCTGACGAGAAAGACGGGTTTTACTAGACAGAGGGTTGTAGTATAGGTCTAGGGAAACTAGGCTTTTGATAGTTCAAGTAATTGGTTGTATGTGAAGCTTATTCCAAAGTAAAGTCTTCAAGTCAACAATACAACATTGACGAGTCAAGGTTACAAAGTTGGCTGATTGTAAAGCTTCACAGCTATAGTGCAAATAACGGCGTGGGTGGCCGGTAGGGTTTGGTTGGATGTAAATCCGCTTTTGGAGACTAACAAGCCTCTAGTACAACACGATACACAACACACAATTCCGCAACCGAACCAACTCCGCTTTAACCGCACAAGTAGTACTCAAGACAGGGGTCACTGCCTATGGGACAAGGTACTCAAGACAGGGATCACTGCCTATAAAACTTAAAACAGAACACTATTGCAGATAACCAAAAAGCCTATATTCGTTGGACAGTATGGAGTCCGGAACAAAGCCCCAAATGCGACTGCCTGGTTGTTCGAGATGAAACTCTAACTGGGTGGTGATTCAGTGCCGTCCTCGCTCTTTCTACGCTAGCTTTATACTACTCTAATTATGCTTACACTACATGATGACACTGAGCTATTTAATGTGATTGGCTTCCTGGAACTCCTTTATGTCGCTTGTTGACATATTGGCCCGACTCCGGGCCTATGGTCCCTTGGTTTCGATCGGGTATGTAGTGCAGCTCCTGTTGAGCGAACGACCACTAATCTCTAATATTCTTCTTCCCTTCTTCCTGTTCTGTACCAGGCTAGCTCGGGAGTAACCCCAGCTTCCTGTTGATACCCCAAACTCCCTGATTGGAGGCTTGGTTCCCTCGTTACTTCTTATCACGACTAAACCCCTTAGCGCGGACTGAACTGCCACTCAAAATAGGCCCGGACCCGGTTAATCCCGAGGTCGACCGGAGTGCGGTTAATGGTTCCTGACTTCCGGCCGGTCACGTGATGGGTCGTGTCGCGTCGTTACAACAAATAATAGTCAACATAGTGGATATTCACGTGAATATATACTATTATGGCCGCCCATCGTTCACAGAGTGGATGATAATTATCCCCTTGATAGTAGGCACCATTTGTATGGTTCTTGCCCTTAGTTACACACTCGGGTCTCGTGCTAACTCTAGATGCGCGCTAAAGATCGCAAAATGTGTGTTTGCAAGGCTGGCCTTGTAGACGGCTTATCAGCACCGCCTTCCTCCCCCCTGAAACAACGAAGATCCTCACCTGATCCACCCCCCGACTCATCACCGCCCTCGTCGCGTTCGAAGCGGTGCCGGGCCGCGTCTCCATCCCCCTCTTCTTCTGCGACGCCCCAGCCACCCACCAATGGAGGCCGTCCAGAATACCCGTTCCAGGAGCCTGCAGATCGACGGCGGCCGAGCGACTATCTGCGTGCGCGGTGCCTGGCATGCTTCAGTGGCAAGTGGGAGGGTCCGTCTGTGGTCCTGGCCATTCTGTTATCGGTTGACGCGTGCTTCACCCACCAACGGAACAAAGGGAAAGGGAAGCAGGATCCGCCTCACCAGCATCCTGAGAGCGTTTTCGTGCCAGACAACGTGACGAGCGAGATGCAGGACTTCATTGAGACCGTCCGTCCTCCCCAGAAACGCGCCTCGAAAACCAAGAAAGTTCCGGTTCTGCAAGTAGATGACGAGGTGGAGGATTATTACGAGAACACTGACATGCCAGTGCCCACGTCGGTGTTGGACGAGTGTGAGGCATCGTCCACGGCGGCCGACGAGAGGCGGACAAAGAGCAGCACCCAGTTCTTCGACAACACAGCGCTGATGGGTCTCAACTGTCGACACAACCATCTCCTGTTCTTGGTCAACATGAAGACCGCCGGAGAGAAGCAATTTTACATGTACGCCCTGCTCGAAATGTTGTTTCAGCATCTGCCATGGAAGTTTGTCGTTGGATTCCTCTACGACATCGCCTGTCAATTGGAGCACTCGGCTCGCAAGTGGGGCTTCTTGCCCCAGAGTCTCTGGATCGACTCCAGTTCGCAGTGTCCGTGCTACACGCGTTCGGGCACAACTGGGTGTGGCAGATGATGTATCATCCTCGACACTGGACGCTGTTTGGATTGACGGACAGGGAGGGATGCGAACACTTTTGGCATTCGATAAACAAATTGATATCTTATCTGTGAGTGTGTGGGGTATGTGTTCCCATTGTGCCACCGCAGACTGCCAGCTAACTATCTCGTCAAGTATCATCGTAGACTGTACACCTTGAATTCTCAGATCCACCACCAGCAAAAAGCCAGCATCCGTCGCTTGGGAACCTGGTTGGCCCGACGTTGGGCTCATTTTCAGGGCAGCCGCTGAATCTCCCGCAATCAGAGTACAAGAAGCAACTTACAACGCAGACAAGACCATTACCGAGTAATTCTGCCTTCGTGCTCGAGAGTCCGAGCTCATTCTGATAACCTTTCATCATAGAACGCGCTAAAAACGCCGGGAAATTGGCTGTGGAAGAAGTCCTGCGGTTACGGAAAGTTCAGGCGGTCTTGAAAGCGCGAGTAGAGGGTCTGGAAGAGGCAATAACTGAGGATTTGGCGGAGTTGGTCGATGTAAAAAGTTTTAAATTTTTCACCTTCTTTTTCAGTGAAAAATGTCTGAAAAATAAACGACATTTTTCAGTGAGAAAATCGGTGAAAAAATCGAAATTCTCAACCAGTGTCAACAGCGGATCTAATGAAACTGACTAAAAAAGACTATGATTCTAACCCTAACCTCAGTAAGAAGTGGTAGGACAGTTTTCGCGACTAATAAATCGGGAGGTCGCGAAAACCGCAGTATCAATGATTAAAGGAACAATTACATAAGTACTCGTAACTGAAAAACTTGAATTGCTCAACCAGTGTGGGTGGAGTGTTTCGATTCAAGCTTTGGAAATCATTAAATTTCTCCTTACATCGTCATATGGAGCCACTAAACTCCAAATAATAGTCGGTTTCATTTTATTTCGGCCACTAGTCATTCTGCACTGACTGTGACTCTATCTGGCTTCACTCTGGACATCTTTTCTGTTCCTTTGACTTCGGGCCTTAATTCTCACGGACTTCAAGTGTGTCTTTTTCTTGTCTGAGATGCTCAAAAATCACCAAATGTGCCCCGCGATTGAGTACCCGTAATATGTTTCCCAGCCCGTTCGCCTCGTTTGATCTCACTGACACACTCTACTCAGGGTCAAATACATTCAAGTATCCTTGAATCTATCCACATTCCCTCTTATCTGAGGATATTGCTTACACAGAGCTTGACTCCCCTTCCGTCATTTGTATGCAATGTTTGCGGATCTGACCGGAGCATGTGGCTGTCCGTCTCTGAGCCTGACAATGCAACGAACTTGCGACGCCGTCGCGCGCCCAATGTATATTGTCAATCGATTCGCGCTCACCTTCGACGCTGCACCGTTATTTGGCATCAGCACTGTGCATCCGCTCCACTGGCTCGATTAGTCCCACTGACGCCAGGGCCCTCCATTTAGGCAGGATGCAGGCTCCTTTCACATTGGCTACCTCGCATCACCAACGTGGTCTCGGTTTTGATTTTGTATCGGTCTGCCCCTCCAATCACTACTGACTCGATTAGTGAGCTATTTATTCGTGGTAAGTCGCTCTCTCGGCGATCCTCGAACGTTTTGTATTATCCTCACAGTCAGATTCACATCTCGCCCTCGCAACCACTTTATCCGTGTTTCCATCGGCTCGCAATGCGTTGCTGTTCAGGTTGTGAGGATTTCAGCGGCGATCCGATGACTGGGAGTACACTTGTGTGGGTGTGCTGCGTGATCCGTGCTGCGTGAAATACTCAAGTAACAAGTTGAGTTCTCAGCCCCTCCCAGATGTTTACTGCTCCCTTCTCTCATCTGACGCGCTTTATTTACTCCAGGTACAACTCTCCACCTAGTTATTATATACCGTACACCTTGCCTTCTATTCAAGACGCAACTGTTTGCAACACTATTTAAGTGCATCGGCTTCCTCTGGACCTCTTTCACAAGACAATACAGATTTCCGACGATGGGAAAGTGACGCTACATCGAAAAAGCTCGTTCCTTGGTTCCCAGCCTCGCTCAGTAGCTGTAGTATGGTTCCCACCCCCTACTCCCCAAATAACCCATGATTTTCCTCTGGCAGGAATGCACTCGGCGGCATATGAGCTGTATATGAGGGATGCACGCAGCTGTGGTGAGTCAATCTTTCTACAACGTGGTTTGTCGTTGGTTTGCTGTTGATTGTATTGTTCTTAGGTCTGAGTATGCATCCAGCTCAGTTTGGTTCTTTAGTCCGATGGATGGAGGCATTGTGGCGTGTTCTCGATGTCAGACTTTCGACCGGAGGTCATTTCTGTAGAGCAGCAATCAAACTCGGATCCCTGTGAGTACTGTATTCTCCACGGTCTGATCTATGCGGAATAGCAACAGTCAATTCTATTTGGCTGGCTGGGATCCCCGCTGTTTTGTATCTGTTCATGTTGAATCCGCACGCACGCAGCCGGATTACGGAGCTGGGCAGGGGTCGGGCAGCACCCCGAGGATGGTGCATCACCGCCGCGCATCCACAATATTCCTTGCCCAGAGGGAATGCCGCCGGGTGGATGGCTGATGTATTTGCTATCTATCTATCCATATGGCATGCATGCGGTCCAATGAATAGATGTCCCCTTTCAGATGACTCATGAGCCAAAAACAGCGGGGATGGCGGGACTGGGAATAAATGGGAGGTGTGTTAAAATGTGTGGACTGGGTGCGCGGGAACTTATTGAGGACTGCGTCACAGGCTAGAATGACTCAATGCAGTTCTAACCGAGCCGAAAACAAAAATTCCTCCATTTTTCCGCCCCTATTTCACATAATGACTCTTATGCATTGAAAGTAGACTCAAACCAGTCGCTATAGACATTGCTGATCGTCGATCAATGTCCCGGGTCAATAGCGGCTGGAATATGATCCGCGTGTTTAGTCGGGGAGTTGCCGTGATGGAGAAAATGACTTACTGTTTTCCGCGAAGACCCCAGAGGCGGACTCTTCTCTCGTAAAGTCTGAACAGACATTTTGTAGAGAGGAGAGCTGTAAGACATTCCATGTTGTCCTATTTTCAATACCATCAAAACTGAGTGCCCTATAGCACAGTTTCTGCGGCCGCTTTCACTTGGGGGCTATCCACCAAATCTTGCCGCGGGTCCCTCACACCTGCCTCATGTCTTTCAAATGCAAAGACAGCAAGTCTGACAATGAATAAACCCCTCCGAGGCCC